>JAJMGB010000040.1:0-97833 GCA_030568535.1 Suhomyces anneliseae
TAGTAGTAGTGAAGGTGGTAGTGTATTCGGTTAAAGTTGGAGTACCCTTGATGATTGAAGTAGTGGTGTACAAACTACCGTTGTCATCAGTACTGATAATAACATCACCGGTTTCAGTGGAAACAGAACCATCATCGTTGGTAGTGGTGAAGGTGGTAGTGTATTCGGTTAAAGTTGGAGTACCCTTGATGATAGAAGTAGTGGTGTACAAACTACCGTTATCGTCAGTACTGATAATAACGTCACCGGTTTCAGTAGAAACAGAACCATCGTCATTAGTAGTAGTGAAGGTGGTAGTGTATTCAGTCAAAGTTGGAGTACCCTTGATGATACTGGTGGTAGTGTAGAGACTGCCGTTATCGTCAGTACTGATAATAACGTCACCGGTTTCAGTAGAGACAGAACCATCATCGTTGGTAGTGGTGAAGGTGGTAGTGTATTCGGTCAAAGTTGGTGTACCTGAGATAGTAGATGTGGTCGTGTAGAGACTACCAGCAGTGTCTGTAGTAATGAGAACATCATCTGTTTCAGTAGTAACTGATCCATCGTCATTAGTTTTTGTGACAGTTGTAGTATATTCAGTGAGGGATGGCTGATCAATACCTGGTGGTGATGGGAAGACTAGCTGACATTTTTGACAAGCAGCTGGAAGACCAGCTTGTGGAGGTGGTGGCGCGTAAGTAACACCACCATTTGCAACACTTGGAATACCTGAATTACCAAAAATACCATTGACAACTTTGAATTGACTTGCATCATAACCAGTACCAATGATAAAGTTTTGATGAAGAAGACCGGAGTTTAATTTTAAGATACCAGTACTTGAATCATAATTGAATGGTTGTGTTCCGAGGATTTGATTAAGTCCAGTAGACAAAGAGATGATATTTCCGTTACCGAAACCAGCGACAAGGAAAGTTTGTGCAGTACTGAGACCTTCGACCTTAATAGAGGATGATGAAGTTTCCAAGTAAATTGTTTGTGATTGAGAAAAGGATAAGGCAGCATTAGAAATATAGACATTAGAGTCTTCACCAACAGTGATACAACCGGAACCCTTAACAGAAGTAGTTTGTTGATAGGCTTGGTTGTAAAGACAGATTTGACCGTTGTTGGTGATAGAACCTAACGCATTACCAAGGTTAACAATACCATTACCTCTACTATTTTGATAGAAAAGCATCATACCGTTATTAGTCCATGAGGCAGCAGCAATTGCCATAATTGGAGTACCGATTGCACCATCTCCACCCATATATATTTGACCATTGTTGACAAAAGAAGTACCAGCTAAGTTGAAAGATGGAGCAATTAATGAACGCAAACCATTAAAGGCAATAGTACCTTCATTATCAATACTATTAAGAAGACCATTAAGGGAAACACTAAAACCAAGAGTGAAATCAGAAGTAGTGGAGACATAGAATCCACCCCCAGTTCCAACATCAAGTGAACCACCGATAAGAGTGGCAGCATTATTGATGATGGACAAGTAGACATTGTCATCGATATTAAGCCCACCTAAAGTAAGATCAATAGTACCTCTAGAAATAGTATTCGAGGTAACATCTCTGGCCGCCACAGCGGTGACCAGAAGAACCGAAGCTAAGATATTCCTTAACTTCATTTTTATTCAAAATCCAGTTTGAATTAGAGTATAGTTATTAGTATGATTATTATGACACTAGAGGGAGTTAGGATATATATATATATTTATATATTTACATGGTTAGGTAGAGAAATTTGCCAGGAAATTATTGAAACTAGGCGCCAGGTAACAAAGTATGCAAGATTGATTATTGCAACTGGACATATCCGTATACTATCCTTTAAATGGTTTTAAGAATTTTGCAACATTTTAGACCGTCTAATTTCAGATTTTCTTTTTTCCCGCTTTTATTTTTTACGAGATGCATGGAACATGCAGGATCTAATTACGACATATAGTTCTTTGTATTTCTCTGCAGACAAAAAACCTATACTTACGGGCTATGAAAAGTGACACCATTAATGTAGAATACTCAATGGTATATTCACTCTTTAACAGTGATACAACTTTGCTTGTTAACATATCAATATCGTTTCGTAATTCAAGTGTCTCAGAATGACGGCGCATTTAATTTTATTACTTAATGTAAGCAAGTTTAGTCGCCAAAATCTCACTATATTATTTGGTAGGGGTCCTCCTGTATGTACAGGCAGTAAAAATACCGGATATTTATCACTATACCTTAGATGAATTTCATTTGAGTCACAATCTCCACAAATTCAGATTCCAAGGGTGAAAATTACCGCGGTCCATGTGTGCTTTTCATACGTCACGGTTACACCAATGCTGGCGAAATGTGGAGACCGTAAACGTAAACGGCCACTCGTTTGCAGCTGGTATCTTTTTCCGAGGTATCAACAGTGAGTAGGAAAGCATGTTGAACTGTTGAACTACTTGAACCATCAAACAACACCCAATAATGACATTGGCACAATTACTGACATAGTTCGTACGTCAACTAGTCCAACCTAAAATTGTGTCTGATTATGCCCACATTACTGATTTACGTTTTCTTGGAGCTTCTCTTGCGTTGTACTTGTGAAAATCTTGGGCGGCGATCTAATCTAATGTGAAGGAAAATAACCGGAGATTTGAGGCTCTTGGTTGCCAATAAACAAAAGGCTCAAAACACCCCCCCCCCCCAAGATCATTGGTTAGCAGCACTTACGAAGAATTGCAATTGATACAATAGTCGCCCACACAGCCGAAAGTATACACTTTACTAATGCATTATAATGCTGGCCACAATAAAACCCCATCAATAAACCGGCTCGTATTGCCTGTAAGCGTCGTAAACAACCTATTGATGAAATTTCGCTGCGCATGTTTGATGATTGTAATAAGCCCTGCATAGTTACAAAGCGGGGGGAACAATAGTAATGGCTAACTAATATCCTCATTGCGGTTCGAACAGGTCAAATTCTGGCAAGTAAACTTGTACGGTGCAGTTCCCAAAACAGTAAAACATGCGCGAATACAAGTCTGGAATCCTGGTGATGGAAAGTAAAGACCATCGAGTAAATAATAATTGGGGTTAAATCCATCCGTCATACATCGCACAGCTTAAAAATATTATTTTTTCAAACTTTAAACCCACTATTTTTTACGATTGTTAACTCCGCTCGATCTTAAGAGATACTATTGAAATTAAAAATGTCTGAAGAATGACGTTTCAAGGCGATTTAGGTTTACATGGGTAGTTTTTTTAAAAAAAACCACGATTAGCCAATTCAAGATCTTTGACTGACTTATCTGGACAAGAAATTGAATATTTTCTTGATTTAATTTTTCAAATTGTATCATTCTTTTCTGTTGTCCAGGAAATATCCATAAGCCATATTCAAACAGCAATTTTAACAATACAAACTCAGTTGCACCAAACGTAATTTCTCGTAAAACTGCAACTAGGGTGGACCACGATTGTCATTTACGGTTATTGTTCTAATGCAACCGTAGGTATTGTAATTCGTATCATGAGGACATCATGGTTAATCTTTTTAACCGCCGATGCCATCCTGATGCCATCTGTTGATTAGGGGTTTAGTTAAAGATATTACTATTACATAAAAAATAGCAGGGCTTGTAGGTTAGATTAGTTAGGGGGGATTTACAAAATTAGTTCGAGGTAAGCAGGTGGTTGCCACTATTTCATGTGAAAGACACATTTGAATTTTCAGCTGCTTGCACATAAGAATCCAAGTATACGATGGTGGTGCAATTATTTTACTCTCCACAACAATAAGTCCGTCGTCCCAAAAGAAGAAACATTACCCTTTAAAGATGCATGATACAATTCTGGCAAATCCATTTTTTTTTTTTTACAGAAACGTTAGTAAAATAAAGTCAGTGTGAGAAACTCGGGTATTTTATCCCTACAATAATGCTGGTCCATAGTCTGAATAGCTTTTATAAATTTTTACTATTGTATGCGTAATCTAATTAAGATTATGAATGTATAGATTTACCTCTGTGGTATACGAGCCAAGAAATAACTATAGATTTAGGAGACTAAAAATAAGATTTTACTAGCAATATTCATAGATTAATCTGAAAGAGGGCGGGGTGCAAAAGAACGAGCTGAAGTCACGCAGTTCAATTTCGATTAACTCTGTCGTATTTTGGTCATAAGGATCTCTTTTGGAAATTATCAACGTGGCTAGCTTGTGAAAGTGGACATAAAGCTGAATGATAGGAGTTATCAATTTCATGGTGGACCAATACTACAATCTATACATGAAATTTGCTCGTCAAATATTTTAAGAATATTCTTTTAGAAGAAGTAGAAGTGAGGAGTAAATTTGGGAATAAAATTTATTGACTTCTTCACGATTCTACGGGAGAAAATGTCTGTTCACTTTCATTTTCTGACTTTTTTTGAATTTTTATGTCCTTTGAATAGAATTAAACTTTCGAAAATTAAAAAAAAAAAAAAAAAAAATTGAATTTTATGAATTCATTTCCAATTTTTTAATCTTCTAGGAAAATAGAGAGTATTCTTTGGTATAATTGCAATAATTCATGAGGTCAAGGAGAAAGCCTTCCCACTTGTTCAATGCACAGATTTTCGATATTATATCAGATTTTTCCAAGTTTTTTGATAATACTTTCACCAAACACTCTAGATTATTCAAAAAAATTGCAGGGGCCTAAAGAAAATACAATCATATATGAAAAGGGATCATGAAGAATGAAAATATATCAATGTGCTTTATTTTTAGTTTGCTTTTACTATATTAATGTGTTGGATATCCTTTAATCAGAGTCTGATATCAGTAAATTTGGAAGTGCGTTATACTAACCATGGAGCCAGTGCAATAATTACAAGATAAGAGGTCAATAAATCCAACAAAATCACAACCAAACGAAACAACATAGCGTGATATTTGAAAATTCCACCCATATCACCAGTTTTACCTACTTAATTATACATATTTTAGGTGAAGTAGATGGTAATTACTATCACTTGAGACTACTGGTCACTTCAAACCGCACTCAATGGCTATTATTACTGAAGCGCTGGATCTGGGTACCACATCCCTGACCTCTCACATTATCACATCAAACTGTCTGTTGGGCTTAGGACAGTTGTCTGTGTTTTGAACTCGTATCATGTATTTAAAAGCATATGTAAATATGTAGTCTTAGGAGTCAGACCACTGTGCATAGAATAAGTGAACAGTGTCTCACTACCTAACTTTCACATGAGGGTGGCCCCACATATACAGGAAAATGCAACACTAAGGCGGATCGCCATTACGAGAACTGAAGATACAAGTCGGCGTTAGCGTTAGAGAAGGAGGCTTTAAATAAGGTGTAGGACGAAAATCTTAGCTCCTGGAGTCCCGTCTCGTTTTGCTCATAACCTTAAACACGCTCGAGGATTTAGAATGTGCTCACGTGAGCTCAACAACCAATACTGAGATTTACTGAGGTTTTAGTTTTCCTGTGTTTTCTCGAGATTATCCGAGACCAAGAAAAGGGTCTACCGTTGAAACATTGATCCGAACAAGACCATCACACTCACAACCTTCTCTGTAGTATCTATGTTAACAAAGTTCCCTAGGCTTAGAACACCAAATTGTTCCAAACCACGTATGGAAGTTCGGGTATAAGAGTAAAATTCCGGATAAATTCTAGGTAATCTAAAATTTGACCAATTATTACTTAGAAAAAGAATCAGTTTAACTATGGAAGCATTCACAACCAAACTACAGTCACACTTTACTTTAAATCTAGGAAATGTTATAAATTTGTAAAATTTTCAAAAAATGTAATTTTGCAGCAATTGATTAAAAATGAAAGATTATAAGTATATTGAAAGAATATTATGGTGATTAACTACTCAGACGAGAGGAATCCGATAGCCGATACCAGCAACCATCACATACCCAATAAGGGTGGTAATTTATGTCAACTTTCTGATAAGCTTGGTGCAGGACCTCACTAGTTTTATCGAGCCAATCAAAGGTCCCACTGATTATGCGGGCCATCGTTTTCAATCGCGCTTTACGTAAGCAAACACATTGAAAATCCCGATTAGACAGACTTATAGTTGACCCGTTATAACCCGATCGTCCTACCATTCAAACATGATAACCAGTCTATTGGCTGGCTTTTAAAGTCATCGGGTAATCTTGGATGAGGATGTAGGTCATTGAGATCTCCAGGTACCTCTTCCCGAGGTTACTTGGGATATGAAATTAAAAAGCCGCTTGTTCTCAGATCTAAACTAGACGTTCTCGCTCGGAACATCTTCTATACTGCACATGATATGAGATTCCGGATTTGAAGGTGGTACTTGACACCACCAACCGATCCCGTTGAACTCTCTTCAATTGACTTGTTTCTAATACAATTCACATTTTATTTGACCACTTTTTATAATCTTAATATCCAACACTTTCAACTTACGTTGTTTATTCCATAAAAAATTCCCTTTTAATTTAATTTCTATAAAGTTATAACTTCCAATCGCACCCATTTTCCAACCAAGATGTCAAGAACAAGTTCTAACATCGTACCTCCTGGAGGAGGCAAACATTATCCATTCCAAGGAAGGCATCCCTCGCTACAAAGCCCAGCCCCATCAGCCACTCCTCTGTCAACCAAGTCATACAGAAACCAGCTGGACCAACCTACTTTGGCACAATTATTACATCATGACGAGTCACAAGTGGAAGATATATGGAAGATGTATCATCGAGCAAAGGACTCACTTCCGTATAGGGCTCGGATGGAAAACCTTACATGGAGAATGATGTTTGTTAACAATCGTCTTACCGAAGCTAGACTTCGTAAGAATCAATTTAAAACAGTTCTGCCTCCATTAGATCCAGAAGCTGATGATTTTGATTATGTCGCTCATATACGTAAAATGGGTCAAAGTAAAACCACCACCAATAATAATAACAGCAATAATTCTAAAAAAAGACCAGCACCATTTTCACCATTAGTTACTGCTATTCCATCTCAAACCATAAATTCTAATCTTACAAGTTCTTTGCATAATGATAAAATAAAAAATAATGGGTTCCAAACAAATGGATCTTCTGCGTTTGAATTTAGTCTTGATCCTTTGGCTTTCGAAGGTCCTAATAATAACTTCAACGAATGGGATTTAGCTCCTGATAACCATTTCTTGTACGACTCAAAGGCTCCAATGAGCGATGATTTGAATCACCATGATGATCTGGATATGGTTGTATCTTCTCATATGTTCAATCACTTTTCAGCAAAATCAGTAAGCTTTCAAGACAACGAATCCAATTCAAATGGTAGTACAACACCTACCCAGTTTGTAAGAAACGATAATTCTTTGATGAGTTTACCAGATTATCAACAACAAAGCATCAATGGAAGACCAATAATTAATAGAACCATGACCCAAACTTCAATTTCTTCTTCTCATTTTTCCAGTTCTGTTCCTTCAGATACTTTTCATTTTACTTCAGCTTCTTTACCTTCACAAGGACCAATTTTTGATATTGGTTCACTTCCTCAATTACCATCGCAAAGAGAAGGTAATTCTTTTAGAAATGGTTACAAAAAGTCCACCGATGAATCAGAATTTCTTTCTCTGTCACTTCCGTCTTCTGAACCATATCAACCAAATAAATCCAAAAAATCCAGACCTTCGAAAAAGAAGAAGGACGATTCCAAATCAGGTTCCCAAAATGGAGAAAGTTTACAATGTACAAATTGTCATACCAGAACTACTCCATTATGGAGAAGAAACCCAGCAGGAGAACCTTTATGTAATGCTTGTGGATTATTCTTAAAGTTACATGGAGTGGTCAGACCTCTCAGTTTAAAGACAGATGTTATCAAAAAGAGACAAAGAGGATCTACTTCAAACGCTACCAAGAAATCCACAGTTATTAATGGTGATAAAGATGGAGACGATTTGAATCCTACATCATTAACCAAAAGTGATACCAGGTTAGTCAATACAATTGCAAATGGGGATTCTAGAAGAAAGCTGGGTGTAAAGCCACTGGTGGGCAAGCCCAAGGGACCATTCAAGCCAACAAACGTGGGTATGAAACATGGAAGCACTACTCCAAACGGACATGAAGATGAGTATTACATTGACGTGCTAAATTCCATGCCTGATGTAGGTAACTCTCATGTTGTGGGAGCTACCGAAACCGCAGATGAAGAGGCTGCAAATAATTGGGATTGGTTAAGTTTGACTCTTTAGACAAGAAAGACCAAGATAAAGAAGTTGGGTACGATTAAGCGAATGAAGTTCCTGTCGGATACTATAGGAGCCGAACATGCTAATAGTTGCCAGTTTTTTGATTGAACCAAGGTTTCAACATTCTATTTTCTATGGGGCCATTATGTAATAATCCGGTGGAATTGTTGCAAAATTGCAATTTTGATCATTTACGTCTTGCAATAGATTTGTATAGATTTATAGACATTTAATCAGTATTGGGCTGTAATAAACGAAGATCCATTCTGTCCTAGGTAGCTATACTTTAAACCCAGTGAAGGCGTAAGATAATATCCGATAGCGAGAAGTAGCGAGAAATAGCGAGAAATAATGTCCGTTGATGGAACTTGATGGCCTTTAGCGAGAAAAATAGCGAGAATCCGCGTGACTTGGCAACTGCTGGAACTAGTGCGAGAGAGTGAGAGATATGGAGTCAGTTCTATTTGTCAGATACCACTTTTATTCCATTAACCATGTCAGCATATCCCAAAGTAACCATTCTGTACTGCTCCAAATGTAAGTGGCAGAACAGAGCCGTATGGTACCTCCAAGAGTTGTTCCAAACATTCGAAGATAAAATCAATGAAATTGCACTCCAACCTATTCTGGATCAACCTGGTACATTTGTGGTGAGATTTCACAAAAGTCCAACTGAAGACCATATTATCTACAAAAGAAGGTATAAGAACCCCGAATTGGCTATAAAATATGGTGACAAAGATGGACTGCAATCTGCCAGCTATTACTATGACGGGTTTCCTGATTCCAAAATGTTAAAACTGTTAATTCGTGATCATTTAGAAGGAAAGGTAGATTTGGGCCATATTGATAAGTACGATACAACGTTTTTAGTCCAAGAAAAAAAGCAAGATGAATGTATTGACTGTAAGAAGGAGCAATGAATCGAATCTACAAAAATGAACTATTTCAATGACTAAAATCTCCAAATAAAGGCACTAGGGGTGCCGGTCTTATTGGTTATAAATAATACTGGCTAAACTGAAATCGTCCGAAATAGTGCAAAAAGCACCCAAATGTGGGGACCTGGATTTTTCAGATATTATCCAGACACCAAATGTGTGTTGAATCAAGTTTCAGGCTGGTCATGACTAGTCATGTTGTGCGACTGGTACGTACTGTGTATGATAGAATTATTTTTGTTACTTGTTCCATTATCCCCACTTATAGTCCAAAAGTGACAGTTGAGCCACTTTAATAATTATTTAATCAAGAAAGCTTAAATTCATCTATATTATACCCTTTGTCAATCTCTATAGTTGACCATAATTATTATTTGGACTAAAAGCCTCCTAGCAATCGGTATCTAGCATAGAAAATATACTTTGGTTGTCAACAAGTACATGGAGTAGAATCGACGTAGTTTAAAGCCAAATATAGAACACCACTTATCGTAAACGCGATCGTCGAGAAGAAGTGACATCACTTTACAATATACGGGATATTTACGACAATTGCTGTGGTCTTGCATTGCACATTGCATCCCTAAATCCCATTCCAATCTCATCCTTGTATCGGTCAATTCGCTTAGCCACAACAATTGAAATCGTAGGAAACTTAGTTCTTTATCACCATTGAATTTGTTAGCATTGGAGCCAACAATAGTATTGTCCAGATAAGATAAGATTAGTGAACATTGAGATAAGAGGAATAGAATCACTCCTACACCTTTCTACAGAATAAAAACCAACTTATTCTATTCGTTGGAAAATGAAGAATTAAAATGTTATTATTACACACAATATAAACACCGCATCCATCCAGAAGTACCCAGTGTATGTTAATTGGGTTTTCCATCGAGTGATATGTGCAAAAATTCACGAAGAAACTGCACAGACATTAACAATTGAGTTTATTATAACTCATAAAAAACACTCGAGATTAGTCGGTCCGTTATCTGTAGAATTTGTACCGAAACGTACTTGTAACAAACTTAACGAACTTCAATAATTTTTCAATAAACTTTGAACAAAAAATATATTGCATTGAGCTGATGTGTTTATCTCTAAACACCAATTGCAAATGGATTGGTTAAGTGAAAGATGTTTTCTTTTTTTTATTTTAGTTGGGAATCATCATCCCTCTTTCACTTTGTAGATGAATTTCTAGGACATCAAGTTAGTTAATCATTCGATATCCTCACTGAACTGATGCTGGTAAGATTGTTCACTAATGGTATCCCAGCCGTTGGAACTTACCACGTATGGTAAAGAAGTTCCTAAGGATCCAAAGTAAAGAGCACTACTTGGTAAACCAAGTAAACTTTGGTATTGCTTTATGACAAATGTAGGAGAAACGTTCTTGGCCTGGCTTTGAGGCTTGGATCCTGGACTAGAAGCACCGCTGTCATTGGCATATTGTTGAAGTTGGGTGTTTTGAGTGGAGGTTTGATTGACTTCTTTGGTGATTTGTTTCCACTTATGCTTTTCACCAGCTACCAAGAGTTGACGTAACACTTGGATGTCTTGAGGACTAAACTTGGCAGAAACAGAGCTGTTTGGTGGAGCAGTAGCTTGATAGTATTGAGGCTGTTGCTGCTGTTGTTGCTGTTGATGTTGTTGTTGTTGCTGCTGTTGTTGTGATTGTTGTTGTTGCTGCTGTTGTTGTTGCTGTTGTTGTTGGAGGTGTTGTTGATGGATTTGTTGTTGTTGTTGAGGTTGTTGCTGAGGCTGCTGTTGTTGCTGAGGCTGCTGTTGTTGCTGTTGTTGAGGCTGTTGTTGCTGTTGTTGTTGGTGGTATGAGTAGTCTCCAAGGTATTGACCATTGGCGCTGTTATTAGTGTTACTGTACATCGGACTAGTGGGGATGGTTGTGGTGACGTTGGCCTCGAAATAAATCATAATCAGGAACTCAGTCAATGAGGGAGGACCCGCGTAGTACCAAGCGTTAAAAGTAAGAAACTCAGTTATTAAGTATTTAAACCCTGAATTTAAAGATGAATAAAGATTGATTAACTTACACGATTTCCACGGCGTAAAGATGTTTATCAAACAATAGAATTTCTTTTTTAGACAATGTGAACAATCGCTGTCAGGTAAATAGGTTAGGAGGGAAAGATGCAGTGAGAGTATGGGTGGGACTTTAATGTAGGATCATGCGGTGGAACAAATGTAAAAAAAAAACTCTAAACCATTTCTATATAGTCTACAATTATAGCTAGGTATATAGCTAGGAGTATACCCAAGAGTATTTAGATAAGAATATAGAGTTTACTTGAGAGATAGAGAATATAGACGATTAGACGATATACAGCAAACGGTTGATCTGATCAGATGATCAGGTGTTGATACTTGGGGTAAAAAGGGATAATTATTGGTAGTGGTGTGTTTTGTATGCACTCGTTAATATAATTGGGGCGGGATGCCGAGGCGGACTACGGTTCTAAACCTTTTTAAATGCCATGCAGGCTAAAAGTGATATACGATAATTTTTCCCTTATATCCCGCCTGCCCCACTGATAATCTAGGCTTAACGGATGAAATTACTATGCGGAATCCGGAACCTGGATCTAATGAAATACGATATGGCTATTGTTAGCAAAAAAAAAAAAAAGACAATTTAGTTAGCTATATACGTTTTATGACATAGAATTAACCTTAATAGCTACTATTGGCTATTAACTGTTTCCAGAATGCGGAGTCATGTATATTATTTAGGCATGGATCCGTAAATCTTCGGAAGTCTCCGCGCCCACCCAATAAAGTCGTTCCCCATTTCTCAAATTCTTGACTGGGTCAGTCGAAATTGGAAAGATTATGCGTCACAGTTTTTTTTTTTTTTTTCGAATACGAGAATAAGCGCCAAAACTGTAAGCGTGTCCATTTTCGCTTCAAAAAAACCATTTTTTTGCAGTTTAATTTAGAATGGTGCAAAAATCTCCCCCACACTCTAGAACATCAACCAGCGACTGCAAACTGAAAAGTTTCAAACATCAATTGAACGATATGATAAGGTAATTGTGCTTAAAGAGTATTGTATTAATGATTTATAATTCTTATTCTTCATAGTCATCACTGTCATCCATTACCACGTCATCATCATCATCATCGTCTTGGTCAACCATATCCACATCATCTTCATCATCTGATCCAAAATCGTAATTAATCTTGGCTGGTCTCTTTCTTCTACTTGTAGTTGGTGCTTGGAATTCCTTGGCTTGTACTTCCAAGTCTGCAAGTTCATCTTGTAAATCAGCCTTCTTCTTAGCTTTCTTACTAACAGGAGCTGGTTTACTGGATTCACTCAGTGCTGGAACCAGTGTTGGTGCTGTAGTTGTTGGTGCTGGAGTACCTGTAGATGTGAATGAAGAAGAGTTACTGTTGACATTGAGTATATCATCATCATCATCACTGTCAAATAATGATATAACTTCTTTAGCTGGTTTTGCAGCTGGTTTTGCAACAGGCTTGGTTTTCTTACCAGTTGGTGTACTTGAAAAGAAAGACAATACGTCTGGTTTCTTTTCTTGTTTAACTTCAGGAACTGGAGTTTCTTTAGGACTGGCACTCTTAGTAGCCTTTGGTTTTTTAGCAACAGCTTGCTTCTTCTTAGTTGGACCATAATCATCATCATCTTCCTTTTTAACTTCTTTCCTCTTGGTAATTCTTCTTTGTTTTCCCTTAGTCTTAGATCCAGGTCCACTAGCCAACTTAACTCTATCTTGATAATCAATTTCCAAGAATTTGTCCCAGGATACAAGGAAATCATCTAAATCTTCATTCCATAAATCTTTAGCTGATTTTTTGAGTAAAACATTGAGTTCTTCTTCTTTTTCATCCTTTTGCTTTAACAACTTTTGGTATCTTTCTCTAGTTAAGGACCAAATTGCCATTCCTAACAAGTAATCATAATAAGTATAGATAGTCTCTGGTTTATGTTCATTTTCATCACCTTCTTCTTGAGTAATACCAGCTGCATTAATTTGACTGATGTCTCCAATTTCTTCTTCTTCCTCTTCCAATTCTTTATCAGCTTCCACGAATAAGTCAGAATCAACTTCCTGTTTGACAGGTTTGTTTTCTTTATTGAACATGATAAATTTATGATCTTGTAAAGTTTTGACTAAATCTGCTCTCTTCTTATTGGAAATGGACAATTGTTTATCGATAATCATCTTAATGAATCTGGCTTGTTCGCTAAGCTTGGTCAATTGGTTTTGTAATTCATCTGTCATATAATCTTTACGTCTTTGATAATATTCTAATCTGACAAAATAGAAATCACGTAAAATATCAATTGGTGAATCATACTTCTTGATTCTTCCTAATGGATCAAATGCAACCATATTACTTAAATTAATAGAAGAAATTAATTTGAATCTTTCTAATAAACCAATTCTTAAAGATTTGGCCATTTCTTCGGAAGTCAACTTGATTATAAATCTAATATTAATACCATGGTGTTCTTCCATATCCTTAATCCAAGCACTAGTTTTTTCATTACCTAAACCTGCCAATAAGAATTCTTTAACATTGTTGGTCCATGTCTTAACAGGAATTTCGGTGATTTCAATGGTAGTTTCATCAACTTGTTCAATTTTACCCAGAACTCTGAATTTATCAGATCCATTTTTTTCAATGATACCTTCCCAACCTTTGTACCATGGAGTCATTTCTTCAGTTGGTTCACCATTCATAAGTTTACGAATATTGTTAACCAAATCAACTGGATTATATTGTGGAATGTTGGTAGACCAACCGGTACCAATACCTTCAGCACCATTGACCAAGACCATTGGAATAACTGGCAAATACCATTGTGGTTCAACAGTCAGTTCATCTTCTTGAACGTAGGTATACAATGGATTGTCCAAAGGATTGAAAATCTTTCTAGTGATTTCATTGATTTCAGTGAAAATATATCTCGCAGCAGAGAAATCTTTACCACCAGCAGCTCTACTACCGAAAGCACCATTTGGTTTCAATAAATTCAAATTATTAGAACCAATAAAGTTTTGTGCTAAACCAATAATAGTTTGAATTAATGAAGCTTCACCATGATGATATTCAGTCTTTTCAGAAACATAACCAGCCAATTGGGAAACCTTGATTTCACTTCTCAAATTTCTTTTAAAACAACCAAATAAAATCTTTCTTTGACCTGGTTTAAAACCATCCAACATTGAAGGAATGGATCTGACATTATCAGCCATTGAGAATAAAATTAATTCCTTGTTAATGAAATCACTAATTGGAATTTCACTGATATCATGTTCTAAATGAGTACCAGGAACAAAACCTTGTAACCATTCTTTTCTTTCATCAGCCTTCTTTTTAGAGAAAGCCAAATCAATGTATTGTTTATCACCTTCTTGTAAAGCATGGAAAGTTTTCAAATGTTTATCTAAATCAGCAAAATATTCACGAGTTTCAGTTTCTTTAGAAGTACCCAAACCCTTATAATATTTCTGACTCCAACGACATTGAGTTCCTTCAGTTTCACGCCATTTTTCAAATTCTGGCATAGAATAGAATGGAATAACTTCTTTACTTCCTCCTCTCTTCTTGATAGTTACTTTAACAATTGGTGTAACGAATTCTAACAAGAATCCTGGAATATTCAATAAACCTGGGAAACTGGTTTCGAAAAAGTTAATTAATAAACCTTTAATATGTGAACCATCATGATCTTGATCGGTCATGATCATAATATGACCATATCTTAAAGAGTTAATATTATCCACACTATAAGCTTTTTTATGTTGTAAACCAATAATTTCTTTCAAGGCTTTAATTTCAGTATTTTTAGCAATTTGATCTGCAGAAGCTTCCCTAACATTCAATAATTTACCTCTTAATGGGAAACAACCATAGTAATCTCTTCCGACAACAGTCAAACCATTAACGGCGAATGCCAACGCAGAATCACCTTCGGTTAAGATAAGAGTTGCCTTGTAACCATCTTTTGTACCGGCTTTATTTGCATCAACCAATTTAACTTGATTCTTAATTCTCAGTTTTCTTGTACCATCAGCTTTTTGTAATGCTTTATCTTCATTTGCATCAGCAATTGCTCTAATTTTATCAACAATACTTGTTTTTAAAATCTTACTTATAAATTGATCACTAATAACCAATTTTTCACTTGGTTTACCACCAAATTGACTTACCTTGGTGGTCAATTGTTCTTTTGTTTGAGAGGTGAAAGCTGGATTTTCAACAAGACAATTGATGAAAAGGAACATGTTATTTCTAACTTCTTGTGGTTTAATCATTAATTTTTTCTTACCCTTTTCCTTCTTAGAGAGTGTATCAACTAATTTGGTAATAATTTGATCTGATGCATTCTTAACATGAGTACCACCTGACGTGGTAGCAATGGAATTAACAAAACTGACTTGATTGAAATTTCCATCACTTACTGCAAATGCTAATTCCCATCTATCATTGAAAACTTCATGAACAACAGTAGTATAGTTTTTAACTTGACCATCAGTAATAATATCAGGACTTCTAGCTTTAATTGCATTCACATACATTTCAACATAACTCTTGAAATTCTTGATATTTAATTTCTTATCATTCAAGTAAATATTACAGTCTCTAACTGTACCACACATATCATAAACTCTTCTTCTTAAAACTGATAAGATTTCTTCATCTAAACTTTCCATTCCAAACTTGGATAAATCTGGTTTGAAAGTAACCTTGGTATATTCCTTTTTAGACTTGAGTTTTGTAATTTTTGGCTTGGTAACATTGGACATATTATTAGTCCAAGTTTGTTTATAAATTTGTTCAGTATTTAAGTCAGCAGTCTCTAAATGGAATTCAGTAGAGAAAATATTACATAACTTAGCACCATAACCGTTTCTACCACCAGTAACTTTCTTTTCATCATCATCATAATTAGAAGATGTCAATAAATTACCGAAAATCAATTCAGGAATATAGATCTTTTCTTTTTCATGGATTTCAATGGGTATACCTTTACCATCATTATAGACTTCAATGGTATTGTTTTCAGCATCGATCTTAACCTTGATGTTTTTCATGGTAGGATCACGGATCTTGTTATCAGCAGCATTGACCAAGATTTCATCAAAAATCTTGTATAAACCAGGAACAATATTTACTTCTTTATAAACCATTGATTCAGTAGATGCATCAAAAGACCACATCTCTATACCGGTTTTTTCCACTGATCCGATATAGGTATCAGGTCTTTTCAAGATATGTTCCAATTGGGAAAGCTTCTGATACTGGGCTGAAGCATTGCTTGCCTTGGTGCCTGATGGAGTTACAGATGAAGATGAAGAAACAGAAGCAGAAGCAGAAGGTGATTTTGATTTTGATTTTGACTTTGGAGCTGATTTGGATGCTTTAGGTGGTGGGGACGGATTGAAGTCGGCCGAGCCATCACTGTAGTCAGACTCAGCATCTGAATAGTCCGACATTGTAGCACAGGGGTGATTTGTGATCTGTTGCAAGTAGGAAAGATGGAGATGTTTTGGATATAAAAACGACGCGACAAATTTACAGGAATATTGATAAACATATATAGTAGAGAGGGACGCAGGTAAAGGCTGCCAAAATATGCACCAGGTCATTTAAAAGTGACGAGTAAGGGGCATATTAACCAATAGGAAACCTGCAATAGCTACGGGGAACAGGGGTGCATTCAACTAGGGGGTCTTACCTAGAATGACACACGGTGACACGTAGTTATGACTAGTAATAGACGTGTGCATGGGCAGTGTGCAGGATAGGTATAATGGTAATATTAGTGCCTTAATATATGTAGATCAAAAGGTATTAAAGGTATTGAGATAGAGGAAAATATAAGAAGAAGAAGGGGTTTACCACCATTAGTATGCACCGGCGTGAAATCTACTTGTTGGGGATTTTTTTGGGGTAGTTAATCTTCTAAGATACTTACACTTTGGGTGCAAATTGAAAAATAAGAGGAGTATTAGGTATGAAGGTGTTTTTAGCCGGGGAACTATTACAGTCAAACTGCTACTATTCACTTAGAAATAGCTGTTGAAAGTAAGTAGTCCAATTTTAAGAGTAATAGTTTCTAAGTGAAGTAAAGGTATTTATTCATGTAGAAGATTGGTAAATTTTAGAATTATTCAAAAATGTGAAAAATTTGAAAAAATACATTAATACCAAAGTATTAGAGAATAAACAAAAGATGATTTATTGTTGTACCACCTACCAAGTACCAATTCACCTTCGTATATATAGTAACCAAACATTCATGGCTAGCAAACAAGAGAAGTCCTTGATATTTCTTCTTTTTATTGTAAAATCTTATTTTTTGCACTAACCTAATAAGTCCAATCATAATATATACGAAAATTCAGAATACATTTTTGCAGCTGAAGATAAGTGAAATGTGCCCGACATATTCCAAAGATAGTTTCAGCATCAAGTGCTCAACAGTTTTCGTTAAAGTGCAATCTTTAAATTTTGCAGCTGAAATATAGTGGATCAATTTTAAGTAGAAACTATAATTTGTGTTTTGACAACTTTAAGCGAACTCAGTTATTTATGTCACTGTTTCGACATGGGTATTTATACAAACTATTAACTAGAAAGATAAATAGTTTAATAGTATAAATTCTCTCAGAACTATTAATTGAAGATCCAGGAGCATCTTCATCTTTATTAGAGCTGAGAAGTATGACTGGTCACAGTACCCATTTCTGGTTATAGCGAATTTTACTTTTGTGACTACTAAACTACAAGTAATTAAATTATTAAATTATTTTGAGCTACACTTTAGTCTGCTTAACATGAATTTCTATCACCTGTTATTGAAGGCTATTTTTTCATTCAATTATGACACCACCAGGTATTTTTCCATAGCCATTCTGGCACCTTTTCTTTCTACGTTATCAATACTCATTAATATTTATTGCAGTATGTAATAATTAACAGAAACACACTGATGCCGAGAGGACCACAAGGTCGATTACCACTAGTTCATGGAGCAGGCACTAGTCCCTACCAACGATTCTTGTTAGATATGAGGAATATCAATCACAGGGACAAATGGACTCAATTAATTATATATGTTTTTATTGTAATTCTAAGTTTTCCCTGCTTTATTCCTTATTTCGCTCTCAAAGAACCAGCCCAGGTGAATTCTAGTGGTTCGTTTTCAGAAAACCAACTATATGGTTCAGAAATAGAGGTGGATTTCACTTTTGTACAGCGACAATAGTACTGGGTGAAATAATGGAGACTATGGCCGAGTTTACTTCTTCTTCTTCAAACCCTTTTGTATTCTTTCGAACTCCTCATCGTCAATATCTCCTCCAGTTCTCTTTTTTCCTCTCTTATTCACGTACTTCTCTTCCAAAGAATTTATCAAATTATCCATTCTATTGGCATGTCTACTCTTGATCAACAGAGCCAAATCACCTTTTTTACTCTTAAGTGACTTTTCCAATTCTTTGGCTTCCTTTGCTTCCTTGGCCAATTTCTTTAACATTTGCTTGACCTTGGTCTTACGGGTTCTCTTATACTTGGCCCAAGTCTTTGAAGACTCCAAATCAATATTTTCAGCATCTTCGATAATATGGAAAACACGGTCTTCTTCTGATTCAGTAAATTCAAGATGAGGAATCACTTCAAATAACTTCATAAAGTCTCCTTCGTAGTATATAAAATTATTAATTATATCATCCTTTTCTTCTTCTGAACCTTGATACTTGACGCGGTCCTCTTCAATCATCTCCACCGTGATCTTTTGATTGATACTATCGAAATACTCCTTCCAATCAAATCCAGAATCATCCCCATCTTCTAATGATCCAGTCTTATCATACCTTTGCCGTTTACTTGGTTCACTAAGTATACTATATGCAAATTGGATCTTAGGGAAAGCATCAGGATCTTGTGCTTGTTGTTGTTGCTGTTGGAGCTTATCAGGGTGATGTTTAAGGGAGAGTTTTTTGTATGCTTTTTTGATGTCTATAGGGGAGGCATTCTTGTCTACCCCTAAGGTTTCATAGGGGTCTATGTCGAATGGGACGGTCATGGTGATGGAGTTGTGATCATCTCATGAGATGATTAAACGCGAAATAGGGTAGGTAGTGGAGGCGCGCCTGGTGGCGGTGGATGGTGGTGGGTAGCTGGGGTGATTTAGCGAGAGCTAACGAGGGCATCGCTACAAATTGTGTTGCGGTAGGGTATGGATGAACAGGAGGAAAGGGAATAAAAGTGAGTGAAAAATTGGGGTAATGACACGGAAATTGGCAATATATGTACAATTAAACAGCTGAAATATATTATAAGCTGTATTTGTCTTATTCAGATGTATATTGACGTAAATGATGGTGTATATACCTTGTGGTTTCAGTATTGGTAGGTAGCAGGATTAGTGAGAGAAATGTTTGTCCTAGTGCGACACCTCGCTAGACCCAGCGACAACCTCACTAATACTTGCTAGCAACCGTAACCACACCCAAATAAGCTTTACAAGCTTCTTACCAAATATATTAGGGATAAGCGTCGATCCAATACTATAGGCACCAAATAAATTACGAAATAGCTTGAAAACCAAGCACTTTGACAGGTAAATTACTGCGTGGTAGCGCAGCATAGCCTATAACCTCATCACCAATTTGCATAGTTCACTACTCCTTAGGAAAAGAAATACACTTAATATAACTTCTATCTTTTGCAGCCTATTCACTTTAAATCCCTTTCTACAATTCCCAATTATTTCTCAATAATAAACATAAATTAAATACCAACCAATCTGTTGGTTCTGTTAATCATACAATGTATTAACTAAATTACAATAAAATACACACACTTGTTGCGTTCAACACAAACCATGTCTGTGTCAATTAAGAATACCACCACAACCAAAATGATTCTAAGCGCCAAAATCGCCTAAAGATCACTTCATTCTTTCATTTTTTTTTTTTAAAAAAAACAAACTTTCATACCCGTTAAAACTCATTCAAGATTTAACATCAAATTATGAGTTTAATTTCTTTATTTCTTTTCTTCATTAGCTCTGGCCATTTCCTTCCATTGCTCAATTTCTCTGTAAGCTCTTTCAAGTTCTTGTTTTAATTTATCATTAGAAGCACTTAATTCAGAAACAGCTTGTTCAGTTAACAACTTTTCCAAGGTCCACTTTTCAATGTTGTTATTTTCATTTTCTTTCAATCTCTTAATATATTCAACAGCACGTTGTAAAATTTGAGCCTTGTTAGTATCAGGAGTTGGAATTAAAGCAGCCAATTCCTTGATACCAACATTAATAGATTCTCTTCTTCTTCTTTCAACTTCCTTGTGGTTTTCTCTTCTTTGTTTGTGCCATTCATCAGATCCATGAGATGGTTTTCCGGCAGATTGTGGTGGTAAAGTGGTTGGTTGAGGTGGGAATGATGGTGGAGAACGGTTGTTATCATCTCCTCTTTGTGGTTGTTGTTGTTGCTGTTGTTGTTGCTGTTGTTGTCTGAAAGCATTTTGATAAGCCAAGTGTTGTTGAGAAGCTTGTTCATTAGAATGAACGGCTGCAACTGCAGCAGCAGCAGCTTCCGCAGCGGCTACTTCATCATGATCTTCTGGCTTAGAACCACGTTCATTAGAAACACCTCCTTCGGTGGCGTATGAAGATTGTTGGCCCAACAATTCCGAGTCAATGGCAATGTCGTCCTTGTGGACTTTCTTCTTTTCCGATTCGTGGACAAGTTCTGCTTCTCTCTTAGCCATTCTGTTGCAAAAGTTAGTATCGTGATAATCACGAGGGGGGAAAATGAGGGTTGAGATAGAAAGAGACCCGTTTTTTGGGGGGTTGTCACGTGGATGCTGATTGGTTATAAGTCTGGATTGTTGCTGGTGGTTAACTATAACAACGATTTGCAATTGAATACACTAAATACACTCATTCTAGAACCTTCTATACCCTTAAGTTCTTTCATTACATACTTTGTAGTTTATCTAAGGTTAATTCAAGAAAATCACGTTTGTTTTGGCGGGGGGACCATGCGGGTTTTAAACAAAACAAAATCACGGGGCACTACTCACATGTATTTCAGGTGATGCAGAGATTGCGGTTATTGGGCTGGGCTGTGTCCGGGTAACGGGTGCGGGGATGCCGCGCCACGTGTCTTTGTACCACCCAGATCTCACGTGCCCCGCTCGTCGGCGTGACGCTACGCAACGTGATTGGGGCGTGATGTTGCTCAACGTGATCTAATCCGTGCGGGATTTTTCACGTGCAGGCCTGGGACCGCATTTACCCTTGTAGCCTGAAGAATACCTAGCTTGAAGAAATATAAATACACCACAAAAACGACCCGGTTCCACCGATGGGGGTGTAAGGGGTGCTCAACCACCAGACGATTTACTTGGTATTAAGGCGACCTATTTAAGTGTCTGCATTGCCTTATCTGTGGAACGATTTGGTTGTACATGTTACTGAAAGGGTGTCATGTGATGTAGTGTTTTGAGTGTTAAAGTGCATTCTACATGGTACACTTTTTTTAGAGGATACGAATATCACGTGATATTCACTTCTCTATTTTTTTTTGTTTAGTGTCCTTTAGTTTCCGCGATACTGCCCATTTAAGCGCATATCGCATCTAAGTATGTTGAATTCTGTCTATGCGCTTACGCTTTACGCACTATATATTTTGCAGTCATGGCTGCAATTTGCGAGGTTGCCTCGAATTATAATTACTAGCAAAATCGTCTTTATCACAACCATCGATGGAAGTGACACTCGGTAGATACCTTTTCGAGCGCCTTAATCAGCTTAACGTCAACACCATCTTCGGATTGCCTGGAGACTTTAACCTCTCACTTCTTGACAAAATCTATGAGGTGCCCAACATGAAATGGGCAGGTAATGCCAACGAATTGAACGCAGCTTATGCTGCTGATGGATACTCTCGAATCAAAGGTTTGGCTTGTTTAGTTACCACCTTTGGTGTGGGTGAACTATCTGCTTTGAACGGAATTGGTGGTGCCTATGCAGAACATGTAGGGCTTCTTCATATTGTTGGTGTTCCATCTATTGCATCACAAGCAAAGCAATTGCTTTTACACCATACGCTTGGAAATGGTGATTTCACTGTGTTCCATAGAATGTCCAACAATATCAGTCAAGCTACTGCTTTTATATCTGATATTAGCTCTGCTCCTGCTGAAATTGACAGGTGTATCAGAGAAGCATGGGTCTACCAAAGACCAGTGTATATGGGGCTTCCATCAAACTTGGTGGACCTTAAAGTTCCTGCAAACTTGCTTCGTACTCCAATCAACCTTGGACTCAAGCCTAATGAACCTGAAGCACAGGAAGACGTCATAGAGAATATTTTGCAACTTATTCACATGGCAGCCAATCCCATCGTATTGATCGATGCTTGTGCTTCCAGACACGATTGCCAGTACGAGTCGGAACAATTGGTCGATTTGACCCAGTTCCCAGTTTACACTACTCCTATGGGAAAGTCTGGATTTAATGAAGACCATCCTCGGTTTGGTGGCGTATATGTGGGTACCCTCTCCCAACCAGAGGTCAAAGAAGCTGTGGATAACGCCGATTTGATTCTTTCCATTGGTGCCCTTCTTTCTGACTTCAACACTGGATCATTCCAGTACTCATATAAATCAAAAAACCTTGTGGAATTTCACTCTGATTATACTAAAATCAGACAAGCTACCTTCCCTGGTGTGCAAATGAAGGAGGTTTTGAATGCATTGCTTACTAGAGTCAAATCTGCTATCAACCCAAACTATAACCCTCTTCCAATACTCAGACCAAAGTTGTTCAGTTCTCCAGCTACTCCTGACACTATTCTCACGCAGGAGTACTTGTGGACCAAGGTGTCTTCGTGGTTCAGAGAAGGAGACATTATCGTCACAGAAACCGGTACTTCAGCATTTGGTATTGTTCAGTCTCAGTTCCCAAAGAACTCTGTTGGTATATCGCAGGTCTTATGGGGAAGTGTGGGATTCACAGTGGGTGCAACTTTCGGAGCAGCCATGGCAGCCCTCGAGCTAGATCCTTCCAGAAGAGTCATTCTATTTGTAGGTGATGGTTCCTTACAGTTAACAGTCCAAGAAATTTCGTCTATGTGTAAATGGGAGTGCAACAACACATATCTATTTGTCTTGAACAATGAAGGTTACACTATCGATAGAATTATCCATGGAGTCAATGCTACCTATAATGATATTCAGCCATGGAATAACTTGGGTCTTTTGCCCTTATTCAACGCTAAGGACTACGAGACAGCCCGGATCTCAACTACTGGTGAGTTGGATACCTTGTTTGACGATGAAAAGTTCGCTATACCAGATAGAATAAGAATGGTGGAGGTGATGTTACCTAGAATGGATGCACCTGCCAACCTTGTAGCAAGTACCAAGAGAACCACAGACCAGACCACAGAACAAATGAATGTGGTCGGGTTGTGACCTTCACCCCCGTAACTCCACTGGTAGATCAATAATAATAATAATATTAGCTACTTAGTGCGCGCTAGACCTTGGTTAGTCTATATAATAATGATTAAATAAAATTCCAATAATAATTGGTGACGATCCCATGTGATGATATTTTGGTAGCAACAAAAAATATTCTCGAAAATTTGCAGCCATTTCTGATAAGACCGGAGTGTACACAAGCTGTTGCTAAATCCCATCTTGGCAGAACTAGTACTACAAAATTTAATTATATTGGAATTATTTATTAATGAAGTAAATGCATCTGGTGTTGATGTTTGTTTGGCCTATGGATAAGGTGGCCATGCATGTCTAATGTAATAACTAATGTACAGTTGGGGAAAGGGAAAAAAAAAGCACAAAATAATGAGACCACAATGTATGTTCATCTTTTTGTGGGTGAAAGGGGCCAAGACTTTTTTGTGTTATTGGTTTTTGGTCTTTTGGCCTGATTGCACCTATGAGATAATATGACCTGATTTACGAGGATATCAGGGAATGCAATTTCAAATGAGAACTGAACTTGAGTAAGAATGCTTAAAAATTAAGACCATCCAATGGTTGGTCATCTTGTGCTAATGACAATGATAAAGGATCTACCTCAAGTTCTGACATGGACTCGTATGTGTCGACCAATTGCAAGTATCTTTCGATTTCTCCTTCGTAAGTGATCATGTCATTATGCATTCTGTACAAGAAAGGTTCGTATTTCATAGGAGTAAAATCTGGAGAGCTCTTCATTAAATCAGCAGTAGATCTACCGAATAAAAGTCTCATAAGCTCTTGTTCATGTAATGAGGTGAATTCACGAGTGTTGTAGAATTCAAGGAAAATTTCATCCTTATTGATCAATTGCATTAACTCATCAATTTCCAATGCAAATACCTTGGATTCACTTTCGGAGTTAAGATTGGTCTTCGAAAGGTCTTGTGACTTCTTACCCTCCTTTTCCCTCAATTTGGCTTCTTGGTGTAAACTATCTTTTTCAGCCTGGGTCAATTCATAACTAGAATCATGGAAAATGTTTGATGTGTTAGTTATTGAATCGAATTCACCGTTCAAGAAGTTTTCATTATAAGTGTGGAATTTGTTCCATGATTCAGGATTTTTAAGGAAGTAGTATAAATCTTCTTCTCTAAGCCAGAGTCTGATCAGAGGAATATAGATATGTTCACTAAACTTCTTGTTTAATAAACCATGGGAATATTCAGTGCTCAAGATATCAGAGAATCTCTTTGGAACATAACCGATTTCACCTTCAATAGAGGTTTTAATTAATGGTGATAATTCACTGAGCTTACTGAAATGGTTGTTACGACAGTTGTAAACTTGCAATTCAGCATTTGACTCGTAATATTGATCTTCTTTAGCTGGTTCAACTGGGTTATATCTGGAAGGTGGTTTGGAGTTTGAAACTGCCAATCCAGTGATATCAATATATAAACCAGTATCGACATCAATGAATCTAGCATCAATATTATTCTTACCATTACCCTTTTCTCTAAGAGTGATGAAACTACCACTATCAAGGAAATATCTTCCAAAACCATCTTCAACATCTTCAACAATCATAGTTTGGTTGTAATGAAGAGAAAGCTTATGTAAATCCATGATTGGAACTTGAACATCAATATCGTTATCCCATGGGAAAGCCATACCGTTCCAGTACCAAGATAATAAGGAACCATGTGCGATCCAGGTAGTAATACCATGTTTACGAGTAAATGAAAGCCAAGTTCTAATCAAACGATGAAGAACTAAGGTTTGGTCATAAACTCCGTACATGATACCGTTGAAGAAACGCCAATCATAGTGGTCACCAAGGTTAGATCCAAGCAATCTTGCTTCATCGAAATACTTTGGAGGACCTCCATTCATCACGCAGTCTTGGGAGTACAAGATACTTTCCAAGTAGTTTTCTTCCATATAGGTCAACTTTTGCTTATTATGTTTGGTTTGAAGATCCTTGACAATTTTTGATGCGTTGTAAATAAAGTCTTCTTGCTTAAGGTTTACCTTGTAACTGTTGATAACTAAAAGACTTTCTGGTTTGACAGCCTTTTGTAAGGAATGGAATTCTTTGAGAACATCCAACTTCTTGTTCTTGGTATCGGCAATGTATTGTTCTACAAGACCATTTTGTAAAAGCTTAGAAGTTGAAGATACGGAAATGTTGTAGGCACCATCTTTGGTAAGAAAGATAATTGCGTTTGGTGGAGGTGCACTTGAATAAAGGTATGATTTACCAGCGATAATAGCTTTTTCAGCAGAAGTAGAACTTGGGTTCTTGAAAACATGGAAACCTGGACTAAGAGCATTGCCATTATCAAAAGTTGGAACATCGGTACAGTACTTAACTGGATCGTGTGCGTCACCTCTTTTTTGAGGCGTACTATCACTTCTTTTAGATTTATCTTTAGAGTCACCATCTTGGGTTACATCACCAGAATTCTGTTGATCCTGCATCGTCTTTTCCATCTCTGCTTCTTTATCTTTTAAGGCTTGAGCCTCTTTATCCTTCTGGTCTTGAAGTTCTTTTTCCAAACGTGCCTTTTCTTTTTCAAACTGTTCTTTCTCCTCTTTCTCCTTACGCTCTTTTTCTTTCTTCTCCTCGTTCATTCTCTCTTCATCAGGTCTAGCATCAAGGAAATCACAACTAGGTTTTTCCTTGGCGGGCGCAAGAAGGTATCTGTTTAAAAGTGAAAGGTCAACCCAGTCATCCCAATGGAAAGGGAGGGCAATATTCACATCTTCAATAGTTTTGGATTTGGCCTTGGCTTGAGCGGCCTTCTTAAGGGAATGGAAATACACTCCCAAAGTAAATCTTGGATCAAATGGTTGGATAGGAGGCTTTGGTGACGAATCAACTTGACCTTTTTTCGTATGATAGTATGGCGGAATAGTAACAGCCGCTGAGGATTTGATACTGGTATCAAGGATCCAGTATTTTTGCAGAAGGTCGGAATTGATCTTGGAGTTATATACATCTTTGATCCGGGCCTCCATACCCGTAACAATATCGGTATGTTCCATCAGGTCCTCATCATAAAGGGAAGAACCTAAAGTATCGAAATAGTTAAACTTGACAGGAAAATAGCGGAATTCTTCCGAACTAAGTTGTCGCGTGCTAATTAATGAGAAGGTAATGAAAAGGAAAAATGCCAACCCAATGAAGAGTTGGATCAGTCTCCTTCGAAGTCTCATTAACATTATTATTGGTTCATTAAAGTAATATGAAAAAGAATAAGGAAGGAATCAAAAAAACAGGTCAGCTCGCACACACTTAACAAGATGGCGCAAAGTGCAAAGTGATGATGTTGAAAGGATGTGCAGGGGGAATATGGGTTATAGTGCGTTATGCTATGTATGAAAGGTGAAATACAATGAAATAGTCAAAAAAGAACTGATTAAGCGGATTAAAAAATTATAATATAAAAATTTTAAGGGCCCTCAAAATTCTGTTTTAATGATAAATTGAATAGTTTTTTGAGAATAGGTTATATGGGGAAATGGTGGCTTATATTACTTTAGTTATAATAATTTTAAAAGATAAAATTTGACAAAACCTGATCGGCCTATGGTTTGATAGGAAGACAGGTACGGGTGTGCCAAGTCATGCATGTATAGTTGGGCCAGGGCTCATAAAAGATCTGACAAAAACAGGAAATGGTACACGCACCCTTATGGTTGTAGCAAGAGGAGATGCCCAAAACAGAATAGTCAAAGATTGACAAGAGAACATTTTGGATTGCCGAAACTTAAACAACAAGTGGATCTTAGATCAGCTTAAGGGTCAAGGGTTTAGGTTTAATAGTTAACAAGGGTCCCTGCATCAACAAGCACCATCTATGTTTTAAGTTAAAGAAAAAGGGCCCAATGGTACATGGTATGTAAAAAAAACATTATTTTCGTAAGGACATAACTGGCCCGGTGACATGCATATTCTTACGAAAACTACGTCACACGCGCCCCCCACTTAGTACCTATTACATATCCTTAATCCCAACGATCGCAACCAGCACTGGAGATACACGGAAAAGTATGGATCAAGATGAGGTGAGGAGCAAAAGATTTGGGAATTGACAATATTGACGTGTTTAAATTTAGCAAGTGGGAAAAAGTCCGATTAAAGTTTTACCTTGGCTCTTTTCCAAGATTCTAATTATATCTGATGAGGCCACTGTTTCTTAGCTGATTCAATTATAGGAGGTCATGTATGCTAAACTCCCTCCTACACATTATATGGTACAGAAAGCGTAAAGCAGGGGAAATTTTCAACTAAGTACCTGCTGTGTACATAAATTTTTATTCTATGCTGGTCAAGAATTTCTATGACGCGCACAGAAGTTCGCGATTTGCGGTCTTTGTAATTAGATATAGAGTGGTATGGAGATAGTTAGAGTGATAGAGAGAGTTTTTTTCCTTACTATAGCAAGCTAGCCAAAAAAATACCAGATCCAACAAGAAAATACTAGCTTGATTTTGGTCTGGGGGGTATAACAAAGGTAAAAATAACCGATTGTCTCAACGTGGCAAGGTGAAGATTCCTAGGGTAGCTACGAATTAAGGATACCTGCGCATACGGCAGTGTAGGCGATACTGTACTAGACACTAGCAGAGATGCATCAAGCGAACGGCTACTCAATGTTACAGTGAAATCATCATGATGATGATGATGGCTCCATATGTAAAATGCACATAAGCACCCATACTCGTAAAAAACGTCAGGTTTCAAATACAAGTACATGTTGTACTGTACCAAATGTGGGAAAGTGTCTTTTAGACATCACACGCTGCACAACTTAAGACAGAACGGGTTGTTTTGTGCGTCGGCATTTGAGGCTCTATAAATACATTATAACTCAAGAAATGTGTAATGTATAAAGTGTAAAGTGTAGACCACTGTGAGTACGGAACTCCACAACTCCACAACTCCACAACTTCAGAATCTCTGGCTAGTGGGGAATCACCAGCAGTAGAACTAGCGAGTCCCGGACAGACACACACACATTCTCTTATCAGATCAGAAATCACTAACCTCTAGGGTTGTGCACGAGCCAAACGAGCTATTTATCGTTCCATACCAGGCACACACTACAGACAGCAAGAAGCACATATACGGAAAAAGGAAGTATCGCGGAACCACGGAATAACGGAATCAGTGATTGTCGAAAATGATCTCACTAAGGTTTATTCCCGGTGTTACATCCGATGCCAGCATAAACTATAATCTACTAGAGCCGACGACAACAACAACGACGACACCCAAAAACCTTTCGATCGGAGTTGTAATCAATAATCGAAAGTTCCTCTCTTCCGCAGCCCAGGGCTTCAACCAAAAGTCCCTTAACTGAGGAGACACCGAACAATGTCGTCTTGGCAGTACTAAAGAATAAAGTAACCAAGTGGGACGGCTCTTTCATTTTTTTTTTAAATTGATTTAAGGTTTCTCCACATAAGGACCATTTGACTCGTACCAGATCAGCCCCCCTAAACGGCAAAGAGATGAACAGGAACGACGAAGAAGAAAGATATGGATATCGGAATAAGAATATTAGTTTGTCAGATTATGAGACTTGACTCTCGAGTTTCACATTAACCTCTGCACGACATAACCTTATCACAGTGCAACTGGATCGGATCGGAGGCTTGGGACAAAAGGAACAAATACAAAAAGAGTCTATAGAATGTTTTACCTGTTTTGTAAGCCATTTAACCCCAAAAAGTGGGGACTTTACGATGCTTCCCTCTTTTTTTATCTCGGTAAAAGTTTCACCGAACGGTTACTATGACAAATATAGATCTGACTCTCAGACTCTAAGACTCTTTGACTCTCACACTTGTTGGACCGACCTTGTTTTACTCTTACCTCCCCACCTCCTCGTCCCCCCCATCTCCCCCATCGCTGTCATTAGACCTTGCGGCAACATTGCCCCTCTGTAATTGCTTGCTTAATCTCTCGGCGAACAACTTACACTAAAACCTTCGACTCTCGATTCTCGACCCTCAAGCCTCGTCGCTTGTCGCTTCAAATGTCGTCATCGGTATCGGTGTCGGTGTCGGCAGACCGGCCAACTGTAATTCCCCCGATCGCATTAAAAAAAGCCACTTCACTCTCACTATCTATGAATTTGTATCGGCTTATCGTATAATATTAATATTGACTATCAATTAATCTAAAATTTAAAAAAGAAAACCGTCACATGGATTGTAACGGTTAGAACCGGACCCATCCGTAATCGTCCTCTCCTCCCCGACAATCCTTAATTAACAATTGTTCACTTACCTTTTGGACTCTGTTGCGTCCTGGACCCTGGATCATCCCCACTTAGCACCTCCCACATGCCTCACATCTCTCATTATTACTATTATCGAGGTTCTTGGACGTTTGGGTTTCGCACGACACAGGTCCCCATTTGTGGAGAATAGGTACCAAAAATCACGATGAAGATATCATTAAATTGGCGATTTATACGCAATAAACCTTGAATTATCGGTACCTGATTAAACTGGCAGATTCTTCAGCATCACATCTACATCATTGGCTAATTTCCGGTATCGGATAACGTTAAATTCACTAAAATCTATGCCTTATCGCGCGTTCGGTCATTTCCGTTATCATCATCAAGTCCCCTCAGATAATAGATAAGCTGAAATATTTTCCCCACAATAATATAAATACTTTATATATCCCTGGAGGGGTTTTTACTATATTGATTTTAATACTATAATAAAAGCTGGTAATAACCATCTAACGAGGTCCTCCTTCTATATAAATACGTATATATATACATATACTTATACTTATAAACTAGTGTCCTCGAAAAATTCACAACTAGGCATCTTTGTTTGAAGTATTTCATATTTCATCATCCATTTTAGTCCTGGTTTAAGTCATCGGACCTGGCCGTGTGTTATTTCAACTCCCCATTTTCAGATCACTGCTACTCATCTCCGCTATTAAAACTTTAGCAACTTCAAGCAGCTTATCACTTTAAACAACAACAACTCACAGCAACCAATCAAAAACTAATCTCGTCGCTGCTGTTGTTCTTCTTTCAATTCACACCTATTTGACTCCATCGCTATTGCTCGCTCATCATAATGTACGATTTCAAAGCGCTTTCTCGGAGGTTTGCTCAAAAGATCTCTACCAAAGAAGGTCTCTTTGGTGATTACGATTATGGATATCTTTTCATACCCCAAATCCCATTCACTAGCAAAGAACCTAAGACTCAGCCGTTCTTCGGTCTTAACTCGGAAATGCCCATTGTTTTGGGTATGATCTTGGGTTTCCAACATACCCTTTCTATGTTGGCTGGTGTGGTCACTCCTTCTCTTATCATTGGTGGTGTCGCCAACTTGGAAAGTGAATTGACCCAATACTTGGTATCGGTTTCGTTGATCGTTTCCGGTATCCTTACTTGTATTCAAGTCACTCGTTTCCATATCTGGAGAACCAAATATTATATTGGTACTGGTTTGCTTTCCGTGGTTGGTACCTCGTTTGCAACCATCACCATTGTTACAAAGGCCTTCCCATTAATGTACAAGGTGGGGATCTGTCCTGTTGATGAAGCTGGTAAACAACTCTCTTGTCCTGATGGTTACGGTCATATCTTGGCTTCTGGTGTTGTTTGTTCCCTCTTGGAAATCCTTCTTTCTTTCTTACCCGCCAAGGCTTTGATGAAAATGTTCCCTCCAATTGTTACTGGTCCTGTTGTTTTGCTTATCGGTGTTTCATTGATTGAAACCGGTTTCCAAGATTGGATTGGTGGTTCTGATTGTGTTGGTGAACTTTGTAAAGTGGGGCATCATTCCCTTCCTTGGGGTTCTGCTCAATTTGTTGGTCTTGGTTTCCTTGTTTACTGTACCATTATTTTGGCTGAAAGATTCGGTTCTCCAATCATGAAATCTTGTGCTGTTATCATTGGTTTATTGGTTGGATGTATCGTCGCTGCCGGTTGCCGTTACTTCTCTTCTGATATTGTCAACCAAGCTCCTACTGCTACTTTTATTTGGGTTCATACTTTCAAATTAAAGGTTTATGGTCCTGTTATATTGCCGTTCTTGGCGGTCTATATAGTGTTGATGATGGAGTGTATTGGTGATATCACTGCTACTTGTGATGTTTCCCGTCTTGAAGTTGAAGGTGAAATTTATGAATCCCGTATTCAAGGTGGTATTCTTGCTGACGGTTTCAACGGTATCATTTCTGGTTTATGTACTGTGACTCCAATGTCTACTTTCGCTCAAAATAATGGTGTTATTTCAGTTACCAAATGTGCTAACAGAACCGTTGGTTACTGGTGTGCCTTCTTCATGATTATTATGGGTATCTTTTCTAAGTTTGCCGCAGCCATTGTTTCCATTCCAAAACCAGTTCTTGGTGGAATGACCTCTTTCCTTTATTGTTCCGTGGCTATTTCTGGTGTCAAGATTATTTCTGGTACTGAATTCACTAGAAGAGATAGATTTGTTCTTACTGCCGCTCTTTTACCTGGTTTTGGAGGTGTTTTGGTTCCAAACTGGTTCGATAAGGTTTTCACTTACCTGGGTGGAAACACTTCATTAAAGGGTTTCATGGATGCTATCGTTCTTGTTACTGAAACTGGTTATGCTCTTACTGGTATTATTGGTTTAATTCTTAACTTATTCTTACCTCAAGTCAAGGATGAAATTGAAGAAATTAATGAACTTGTCTTGGAAACTGTTGGATCTGCTGATCAAAGAGGTATGGAGGAATATGCCAGAAAGGAAGGTATGAAGATCGAAGCTTTAAGATCTCAATTGTCTGTTGCCCATTTGGGTAAGAGCTCCTCTTCCGAATTAATGATGAACCAATAATGAAATGAAATTCTCAACGAAATCTATGCAAACTAAATCGGTGAAATATCGATTGATAATTTAACTAGTAATAAAAGAACCTTACAAACAAAACAAAAAACCGAAAAAAAAAACCAAACATCTTATTAGTGTTAATCAAGTATTGGCTGTGCCTATATCTTCAATTAATTCTAATGATTATCCAGTTAAATTTTTTCCTAATTGCAAAAAACTTAATTAGTTTTTGCAGCAATTAATGTCGCCGTACAAAATTAATTCAGTTCTTATTTATTACACTTTTAAATAATATTTATAGCACGAACAGCCTCCTGATCTACCAATCAATTCGATGTGGATTGTCGCTGTATGTTAATAAAAGTTTTCTTGATTCTTATTTATCAGTAATAATGATATAAATTAACGATTTGAGCGATCATCAACAGGGTTCTGGGATCGGGATCGAGATCTAAATCGATCGACACTACGGAATTTTTCGGGGAACGGAACTGGCAAATCTTCAAATGTAACGTTCTATAATTTTGACTCGTATTTTGACTTGGTTCAAGCTGGCTCTTTGTTCAATTATACAAAAAGCAATGTAATAGACTAAACCCGCTCGGTAGTTATGAGCTTGTGTGTTTCATATAATTCAGTAAATGTTCATATGACCATTTTTAAAACAAGTCCTGAAACACATGACGAACTCTTACTAAATAGCAAGACCATTTACCTTGGCCAGAATGCTATGCAACCCTTTTAACGGGGGTATTACGTCAATTTTTCACTTACTTATACATTTCCTGCACACAGTGCCCCTCTTTCCCCAGCTTTAACTCAACAATTAACCAACTAACAATAGTGATTAGAACACATTGTCTTGCTCCGAGCCATACCTTCCAGTCCCCACTTTCGCTAACCACTTTGACTCTAATCTGGTCCCATTTGCCATGGGCAACTCCGAGGTCACGTGATGGTCCAACCTAACCTTAATTACTAAAAATGTTGGATTTGCAATTCGGGATCGGAACGAGTGCAGCTTAAGCAGGGACAATATGTGGAATTTGGCGCTTGGCAACCGCGTAGAAGGACGTAAGAAGTCTTGGTATAGCGATGTCGTGGGATCAGGAATGTCGCGGGTTAAACTCCGAGTAGGTGGATCGATGTCGCACCACACGAAATGGGCCAATAAGATCAGTTCTAGATGTGAATCAGTGTCTGGCGAATCCCAACAGGCTAAATTGGAACGACCTTTGCAAAGCCTAGTTTGGTCCCATACTCTGGCTCCGCCAGAAGCCGTGGCTCTGACGAATCAGAACTCGGCAATCCCAAAAAAACGGTTTCCTGCACACAACCACAAACGGCTGCATATCGCAATCTGGGGAACAAGCTGGGGCAAACCGATAAATCCAGGACCAAAAGGAGCCTCTTAAGCAGTAGATCCAACAGTAGAATCTTGCTTGACCAGGTCAGATTATAGTGTAGTCGAAACCCCCCACATATGCCCCCAAATACCCCCATCTCTGTCCCCCAAACCTAATCCTCCACAGCCTCTTTAACGCATATTTACGGACTGTACGCACTTATCTTTTGACCGAGGTTTCGGCCCAAAAAACATATAAGACGATGATTGCACTAACTTAAATAAAAAACATACATACCACTTTTTCTTTTCCTCCTTTTTCCGTTTTCCTCCTTCCGCCATGGCCACCATCGCATCGATCACGCCCATGGGCAAGCCGAGGCTCGCCAAGCCATTGCCGCTTTCTGTGTTTCTTCAACTCCAAAAGCTTCTCAAAAAATCAGTTTTCAGCAGAAAGTTCTATAATGAAATAACCACCAAAGTGTTGTCCAGTACTGCCACTGTTGATGCCAATCTTTACTTCATATGTTACTTCACTCTCTTGGTGAGTAGTGTGCTCAACAACAAGCCCCAGATCAAGCAGTTTTTGAGGCAACAAAGGGCCCATCTCATGAACTTGCTCAACAAAATGACCCTTGCTATGGGTACTGATTTGCGCCAGACTGGCGCCAAGGGATATTTCAACACAAAGGCTCCAGAAACCGATGAGGCACCATCCAAGTTGGCTGTTCACTTAAAGGCCATCTCTTCATACTTATCTGATATCCGTATTTTCAACAGATTAACCGATAGTATCAAGTATATGCCATGGATCATAGATGAATATTCTGCTTTCATAAACCCTACTGCCACCACTCCTAAATTCGACCGTTTTGTCAACTTCTTCCAGTCCGTGAATGCTCTTGTTCTTGAAATTTTGGAAAATATCGGTTGGATCACCGACCATAACTGGGTTGGTACCAATGACAACAACTGGTGGTGTATTGAGGCCTATATCTGGTGTTCCCGTGTTTGGGCCGGTTACGTTATCATTGATATCATTGAGTTGATCCGTAGAACTCCAATGTCTAAGTGGGACAGCAAATGGAGAATCATGTTGTTCAAGAACGCTATTCAAATCCCATTGGTTGTCCACTGGTCCTTATACGAAGGTTGTTTGAGTCCATTCTGGGTTGGTGTCTGTGGTTCAGGTGCTTCCTGGTGGGGATTCAGAGACTTGTGGTCTTCCATTGACTTGAGCTAAACAACCCACATACAAAATATCACTATAATTCTCAAACTTATACATTATAAACCTTTACTGGGTGCAAATCCCAGCACATCTAAACGGTTACACTAATCAGTTAATTCCTCACATGTCACCAATAATGGTTTCAGGGTGAAACGTTCTCGCCCTACTATGAAACACAATCTGCACAATTATCACCATTTTGTACAACCCTCATCCCACATTTTTACACCTCCACATCTCACATCTCACATTTCATTAATCACAATCACCAAAATTGTGCTCCTTTCATCACGATCCCCAGCTAACTACTTACTGGCGATTGTAGCATCGACCCTATGTCCTTGCAATTATTTATTAAATATACACTATATAAATAGACCAGATCCATGGACCTGAAAATGAATTATGACGGTATCAAACCATAACTTTGACCAGAACCAGTAGATTTTTTTGTTTGGCACTTCATCCAGTTTCAGGCCATCCTATTTCGCTTACTTTTTTTTTTTTTCTTCTTTCTTGTTTCATGTTCATCTTGATACTTCGTTCAGGTGGCAGTTTCAGCAGCCCTCTCCAATTGTCTACTTCTGTCGAAGTACAAGTTAGGATGACTGATGTGCATTTCTTCTTCGACCTTGGTGCCCTTCAATTGCATCTTGTGGGTCAACTCAAACACCTTGGTACACGCGTGTGTATATTCATTTGCAGCCACTTGGTCCAACACCCCGTTGATTTCTTGTTGGTCAGAAATACCCAATTCGTTCAAGTTCTGGGCCAACACATCAGGGGTGAAGTTCTTGTAAGGACAACCGTGATATTGGCCGGCACTGGATCTTGGAGCAGTCATGTGTAAGATTCTAGCACAGTCCCAAGGTCTTTTGTTGATTCTGGAACCTTCCAAACCATAGTCGTGACGGATATTATAACGGTAGTTCTTATTGAAAGTATCCATAGTGATACCACTAGGACCCTTGGTGAACTGGTCGGACCAGAACTTCAAGGCTTCATCCACACTTAAACCGATACCCTTAAGGAAAAGGGACAATTGAGATCTACCATCGTACTTCAAGTGGGAGTTGGCGATCAAGTTTCTTTGGACGTAACTGGCACATAATGGATAATGCTTGGTGATAGCAGGCTTGGTGATAGAGATAGCATTGATATCGGACTTGGCTTCACCGTATTCGCTGGCATCGTATTGGTAGGAAGAGAAGTTTTGCGACAAGTTGTTCAATAAAGGTAAGAGACGGTCGTCTTCCTCGAGTCTTGGTAACGATTGGAAGGTTCTGATCAACATCTTATTCAAGTTCTCCTGGAAGTCCACTGCCAAAAGACTCAATTGCATGATGGTAGGGATATAAGCGTAACCGGCTTGGATATAGACGGATCTGGAGGCAGTCAAGTTGGGCACTTTTTCGAATGGCAACTTGATGAAGTTTTCATGGGTAGCTATTCTTTGTTTGATCTGTTCGTTAGTCATAGAGGCTGATTCTGGACTATCAGCCATTAATATGCTTCTGATGGAGCTTCCGGTAGCAGCGTAAAGCTTATCAACAATCAGTTTCTTCTCTTCAGAAGAGATATAAGTCCACGACAACTTGTCGTTCATGGAGTCCACGAACTCCTGTTGTTCCTTTGGCTGCAACTGGCCGTATCTAATTTTGAAAAGAATGGTTTCGTTCTTGACGAACTTCTTACGTAACTCTTCGTTACGACAGAACACCAATCTCAAGATGAAATGAGAGTAGTGATCCTTCTTACGTTCGGCTTCCACAATGTCTTGGTTGGTAGAAGTGGCTGGACTCAATGGGAGGTATTTGAGAAGTAAAGGTTTAATGGCAGCCTCGGTTTGTTTGAGGGTCTTGGCTCTGGCGACACAGGACTCGATCTCAATAAGCACCTTGAGTCTGTCGATGGCCCAAAGCTCGAATTCTTCAAGAGTCACTTCTTGGAGTGGAGGAATATCGTACATCGAGAGACGCGATGGGTATGTTTGAGCATGGAAGACGGTGGGAGACTCGAAGTTTCTACGGCCAGCGGTTCTTCTTTTGGCCTGGCGAAACATGGTGATATTGTGTGGAGCTGTGGAGGTTGAGAATGTGAAGTTTGGGACTGTTTAGCGGTTTCTTTGGACTGTTTTTCAGTTGATACTTAGGACGATTTGGTGCCAGTAGATCACTTGTTCGTGGGAAGCTAGAGGCTCTAAACTGGTGGTATTTCAAAGGTGATACTCTGGTGTACTCTGGTGGAGGTACAGTAGTGGGATTATTTCTGGTACTGGTGGCCCGTGGTGGTGGCAGTTCCTGTTGTTGATGGTGCTGGTAAGCTGTTTCTGGTAAAAGACGTGTTGTTGATTTGATGGTAAACTCATCGTACCACGCGTCTCTCGCGCACCGCGTACCAAACCTCAGTACTTCACACTAAACTTAGCGAGACTTAGTCCCACTAACTACGCACGCGTTCCACGTCGCCGCAACTCCACCTCCCGCTACCTGCAGTCCGCCAAACTGGCCAAATTTTCATCCCATCAATACCCTCACCAGCCTAACCTTTCACCCGTTATCCATCCGTATCGCTAGCACATCAATCGTGACTCGTGATAGACCATCCAGCGCTGTGAGCCCAAAAGACCCATACTGCTAATTCGTGTGTCACCGGTGCTTTGTTCGAAACGAATTCTCCAATTACACGTTACTTTCGTTCTTTTACTCAGCCCATTAGGTATTGAAGATAATCTAGGAAAAAGATAACTCGTGATGACCGAGGCCAATATCGACGCCAACACGTTCCATAAGCGTCTTTCGATCATCCAGAAGAACCTTGTTCTGGAACCTCTCAACCAAGTGTTGATTGTGGTGGGTGTTGATGATAACACTTATAAGAAATCCACTGTTCTTCAAACTTGGTTATTGGGATACGAATTTCTGCACACTGCCATTTATATCACCCAAGACAAATGTATATTTATCACCTCCGAAGGTAAGGCCAAATACCTTAAGCAATTGCCTAATAAACCTACTGCTAATTCCAGTTCAGTGGAGATCTGGACTCGTACCAAAGATACAGAAAAGAATAAAGAATTGTTTGTTAACTTGATCAAGGAGTTGAAGAGTGTAGGCAATGGTACTTATGGTACTGTTGTCAAGGATCAATATGAAGGTAAATTTATCAAGGAATGGCAAGAAATCTCCAAGGCTGAAGAAGGCTTGAAACAAGAAGATGTATCATTATTACTCTCTAAATCTATGGAAATTAAAGATTCTGAAGAATTCTCCAATACTAGTGTTGCCGCCAAGTCCTCCACTGCCATGTTGGAAATTTTGGTTGATGAAATGTCCGTTATTGTGGATGAAGAAAAGAAGATCTCTAACAGTGAATTTGCCAACAAGATGGAAGATAAAGTGGAAGATGACTCCCAAAGATACAAGTGGTTCTCCAAGAGTGATGGTGGTAAGAAGCTTGCCCAATCCAAGGATTTCGATGCTGACTTGCTTGAATGGTGTTACTCCCCAATTGTTCAAAGTGGTGGTGATTACGATTTGAAGGCCAGTGCCGAATCTTCAGACTCCCAATTGGTTGGTGAAGGTGTTATCTTGACCTCCTTAGGTTTAAGATTCAAGTCCTACTGTTCTAACGTCGGTAGAACCTTTTTAATCGACCCAACTCCTGAAGTTGAAGCCAACTACGATTTCTTATTGAAGTTACAAAACCATGTCACCAAGACTTTAATTAAAGACGGTGTTCCAGCCAACAAGGTTTACCTGGGAGCACTTGATTTCATCAAGGCCGAAAAGCCAGAATTGGCTGCTCACTTCACCAAGAACTGTGGTTGGTTATTGGGTATTGAATTCAGAGATCCTACTTTTATTCTTAATGCCAAGAATGAAAGAAAATTACAAACTGGTCAAATTATTTCTTTGACTATGGGTTTCAGTAATTTGGTTAACTCCAAGGCCAGAAACTCCAAGTTGAAAAACTACGCCGTGTTGTTATCTGATACTTATAAGGTCGGTGAATCTGAACCTATTTTATTAACCAATTACACCAAAGCTAGATCTGAAATTTCTTTCTATTTCAATGAAGAACCAGCCAAGCAAACCACTGAGAAAAAGGTCAAGAAGGAAGTCAAGCAGGAAGCTAATGATGTCAATTCTAAGATTTTAAAGCAAAAATTCAGACACGAAACTGGTGAAAATGATGAAAATCCAGAAAAGGCTCGTCAAATACAACAAAATAGATTACACGAAAAGAGATTACAAGAAGGTTTAGCCCGTTTCTCTAAGGCTGATGCCACCGATGCTTCTGATTATAAACCAGTGTTCAAGAAATACGAATCTTATATCAGAGAATCACAAATTCCAAACGGTGTTAAAGATTTAAAGATCCATATTGATTACAAGAATCAAACCATTATCTTACCAATTTGTGGTAGACCAGTTCCTTTCCATATCAACTCCTTCAAGAGTGGATCTCAAAATGAAGAAGGTGAATTCACCTACTTAAGATTGAACTTCAACTCTCCTGGTGTTGGTGGTAATACTTCTAGAAGAACCGAATTACCTTATGAAGATTCTCCAGATAGCTCTTTCGTTAGATCTATTACTCTTAGATCTCGTGATCGTGAAAGAATGGTCCAAGTATTGAAGTCTATTCAAGAATTAAAGAAGGACTCTGTCAAGAGAGAACAAGAAAAGAAACAAATGGCTGATGTTGTTACTCAAGCCAATTTGATTGAATTAAAGGGATCCAGAGTCAAGAAGTTGGATCAAGTTTTCATCAGACCAACTCCAGATACCAAGAAGCTTGGTGGTGTTTTACAAATTCACGAAAATGGTTTAAGATACCAATCCTCATTCAAGCACGACCAAAAGGTGGACGTTTTATTCTCCAATATCAAGCACTTGTTTTTCCAACCAAGTAAAGACGAATTGATTGTCGTTATTCACTGTCATTTGAAGAACCCTATCATGATTGGTAAGAAGAAGACTCACGATGTTCAATTCTACCGTGAAGCCAGTGATATGGCTTTCGATGAAACTGGTGGTAGAAAGAGAAAGTACAGATATGGTGATGAAGATGAATTACAACAAGAACAAGAAGAAAGAAGAAGAAAGGCATTATTGGATAAAGAATTCAAGGCATTTGCTGAATTAATTGCTGATTCTTCTAATGGTTTAATTGATGTTGATGTTCCATTCAGAGATTTAGGATTCCAGGGTGTTCCATTCAGATCCTCTGTATTCTGTATGCCAACTCGTGATTGTTTGGTTCAATTAATTGATCCACCATACTTGGTTGTTACCTTGGAAGAAATTGAAATTGCTCATTTGGAAAGAGTTCAATTCGGTTTAAAGAACTTCGATTTAGTGTTTGTTTTCAAGGACTTCTCCAAGGCTCCGGTTCATATCAATACCATTCCTATGGAAGTATTGGAAGATGTCAAGTCCTGGTTGACCAACGTTGATATTCCATACAGTGAAGGACAAATGAACTTGAATTGGGGTGCCATTCTTAAGACTGTTGTTGCTGATCCATACCAATTCTTCACTGATGGTGGTTGGAAGATCTTGACTGGTGGTGATTCTGATGAAGAAGAAGAATCCGAAGAAGAATCTGAATTCGAAGTCAGTGACGAAGATCCAAGTGATGAAGAAGTTGCTAGTGAACAAAGTGAAGATGATTACTCTTCAGGTGGTTCTGAGAGTGATGCTAGTGGTGATGAAAGTGAAGAAGAAGGTGAAGATTGGGATGAAATGGAGAAGAAGGCTGCCAGAGAAGACAAGAGATTCGGTAGAGAATAAATGTCTTTGAATAGGTAATGTGATAATTTGTCTAATTCTCTAAATCTTTCGATCGTTGACCCTTTTTACCTCTTCAATGTAAAGTATTTGATCAAGATGTTTGCTAATGAATATTAGATGTATTGATAATAAATTTTAAGTAAAAGAATAAGTTGTAGTGATCAGTTGTATCAACTGTTGAAGTTGGGCGATGTTATACTTTGTAGAAATGGTTGCAAAATTGCAGCAATAGAGAAGAATGAGGTGAGAGAAAATATACTTGGTTACTATCAGTCATAAAGGCAATATATTTTAGTAGAGTTAGATTTGCCTTGTTGTGTATCCCCTCTACTATTAGGGTGATTGTTTAGTTATTTTTGTCCTGTTCTATTCGCATAGGTTGAATTATCGTAAACTATAGGTACTTAATAGAATAGCTATATTAGATACAAATATATCAGGATGATTTCAAGACTGAAAGTACTGGGGTCATAGTTCTGACTTACTGTGATTTTAATTGTTGGTCTTATAATATCCCTGTTTATATGTTTAAGGAATAATGAAATTTTGCAACTTTTCTGTAAATATACACTCTAAGAGTTTAAATTAGATGAAATACATTTGTTAAAATTAAAATTATACTATGCGCTAAAAGAGCTTTTCATAGACAACATTGCCCCATCAAACCTACTGATACGTGGATGTATCTCAAAACATCACTTGTTATTTTTTTTTTGGTTTACTGGTGTTACTGCTCTCAAACTGATATACGAATTTACATTGGAATGAGTGTATTGCTACAACAACAAAAAAATAATCGAAATGGTCCGATGTTTATTTCACCTGTAGCATAAACGGAATCTTCTCCTTAAGACCAGATTATTCCGTCTCCACTTTAAAGAACTCGCCTAAAAATAATTATCTCATCAGGCACTGAAAAGTCAACAGAAAAACAGGTATACACAAAACAAAACAGTGGATCAGACAAAAGAGTGATGCGCTGATCTTTCACAATGCTGCAAGAAATAGCACATTGGACTAAAATTTTAGCACAAGAGGATCGTACTAAAACCGTCGGCGTATTCCGTTAACATTTAGCCACTAGCGTTGTTGTCTTAATGTAAGTACTGGAATACTGCAAAATTTTTCATTCAAGTCTTTCGGAGTTGTATATATCTGAAACTTCAACAGATATTCGGCTACAAATATACAGAGCCGACAAACCGTCAGTCCGATACACAGAAACACACACCTGCACAAATTTACTCCTAAATTATACGAATAGCAAGACCTTACGGCAGCTGGGCCCTGGTTCCTGTTGATGCTGCACTGTAACCCAGGATTTGTGATGTTGTCGAAAAAGGTCACAAATAATAATTAGCTAATAATATATTCTTGGGATATTGTTGTATTGTCCTCTTGATAATAATAGAAGCTATATTATATCATAACAAAGGTGGTGAGGAGTAAATCAATAACTGGTTATAGTAGATTAGTATTTGTTAGTTCAGATCAAACGGGTAGGTTACCTGATTTGGTGACGGGTATCACTCATCGCCCAATGCGGGTGTGGTGTTCCCTAATTGAGCGCGACTGCAAGATCAAACAACACAAGGATGCGGATTTTTGTAAGTGGTCTAGGATTTTAGTATTGTTGAGTAGATCAGCAAATCTAGGCTGAAAAGAGAGACAGACAGTTTGTGCTAGAACCTACTAATAGTTAAAGCCACCGAAAAGGAGTTTATGGTGGGATTTCACGGCAAAATGTCCAATAAACCCGACATACAAATTAATAAAGCACCATGCAACTCAATTAGAAAAACGTACATTTTACATACATGTCATACCTAGGCGACAGAGTGAAAAATGTACAAGGGGACCGGTAATAACGTGATTCGATGATGACGGGTTAATTGCTCACCACCACATCTGTTAGTTATTTCGCTGATGAGTAACGGGTGGTGCTCGTGTCCAATGCAAGGTACAAGGTCCCTTCTACATTCTCCAATGTAGGTACACACACACAACATCTGGGCTACCGAATTCAGCATACTACACGGTTTAGTGAGAAGTGTGCGCGAGAAGCGTGAACTAGCATTCTCAGCTGAAACAATTTTCCAATACGAGACAACCAGCCCCAAATGAATACCAAACACTGAGAGCACCGAGGCAGAGTTTCAACCAAGTCACCAAACTTCCCCCAGAATAGCGCCAGCCCCAGTTATGTAGCATCCAGTCGCGTCGAAGCTTAGGCCCTGTTTGGGACGTTTTAAACCATACCCATTTGTTAGAATCTGAAACCACCTGAAACCACTATATGCACGCTGCCACGTCAAAAATCACCCACTTTGGGATAGGAGTGACGAGCCTGGTCGTGCGGCGGATGATCTATCCTGCCCTACCTACGTATATGTACAACACATATATAACCCATATATGTATAAAATATAATATATATCACCAACTAATATATATACGCCAGTATATCCAGCCGTCCCCCCCACGTCTTCGACTTCATCCCCCAAACCAGTGCAAGAGCTTCCTCGTCCCCCACTGCTCCCATACAACCATTTCGGACCCTTTACCACCAAAACGGTCCCGCCTCCCCACATCCATCCCAGCTTCATCAAAGGCCGCCAAACCCATTGCTCAGCGCCTAGACCTCCCAGCATTCTTCACGAACGTGACCCTTTTAGCATCGTCCAACACCGCGCTTGGACCACCACCTTATAGTCATCGTGACCACGTCGTTTTGCGGTCAAATCCTCGTCAAATACTTCGTCAATAACCGCCAGTTGCCGCCAGTCAATTTAACTTAGCTCGGCTTCGCTACCAAACGTATAACGTATAACATATTCTTATAACTTTTCTTCGAACTAATCAGTGTTGATTTTAAATCTTTTCAAATGTCTAGAGAAGTGTCATTCAGAGTCTCCGACCATTACCAAGTCCTTGAAATAGTAGGAGAAGGTGCATACGGTGTTGTGTGCTCCGCTATACATACTCCTACCAATCAGAAGGTGGCTATCAAGAAGATTGAACCTTTTGAAAGATCCATGCTTTGTCTCCGTACTCTTAGAGAACTTAAGCTTCTTAAGCATTTTAACCATGAAAATATCATCAGTATATTGGCTATTCAAAGACCTGCCAATTTCGATACTTTTAATGAAATCTATTTGATTCAAGAACTTATGGAAACTGATTTACACAGAGTTATTCGTACTCAAAAACTTACAGATGATCATATTCAATACTTTATTTATCAAACTCTTCGTGCTCTTAAGGCCATGCACCTGGCCAATGTGTTGCATCGTGATCTTAAACCTTCTAACCTTCTTCTTAATTCTAATTGTGATTTGAAAGTATGTGATTTTGGTTTAGCCAGATCCATTGCTCTGAGTGAAGATAATTTCGGTTATATGACCGAATATGTGGCTACCAGATGGTACCGTGCTCCAGAAATCATGTTAACATTCCAAGAATATACTACTGCCATTGACGTATGGCTGGTGGGGTGTATTTTAGCAGAAATGTTAAGTGGAAGACCTCTTTTCCCAGGTAGAGATTACCATAATCAATTATGGCTTATTATGGAAGTTTTAGGAACTCCTAATATGGAAGATTATTATAATATCAAATCAAAGAGAGCAAGAGAATACATTAGATCATTACCATTCTGTAAAAAGATTCCTTTCCAAAATCTTTTCAGTCAAAATAATGGTGGTGCTGCAATTAATCCTATGGCCATTGATTTACTTGAAAATTTGTTAATTTTCAACCCTGCAAAGAGAATTACTGTGGATGATGCTTTGAAACATCCATACTTAAGACTTTATCACGATCCAAATGATGAACCAATCAGTGAAAAGATTCCAGAAGATTTCTTTGATTTTGATAAGAGAAAAGATGAATTGGAAGTAAGTGAATTGAAGGAAATGTTATTTGAAGAAATAATGAAACCTTTGTAATTACTGCAAAAAGAAAAGAAAAGTACTTATAAAGGATAATAAGAATAAGATGAAATCAGATTCAATTTGCGGAAACATGCAAAGAATCGAGGATATTGCAAAAGTAAAAGCAAAAGCAAAAGCTTGGAAAATCAAAACCAAAAGGAAAATGCAAAGTATCTGAAAATCTCACCAATTCACTCATTTAGTGGTGAGTGCCAGAAATCAAACCAATAATTGGCCACGAGCTGATAACAGTTTCAGACATTTATTCGGATATTCACACTCAGAACTGATTAAAGTTGCAAAAAACTTTAAATAAGAAGGAGAGCATAAGTCGCGACAAAATAGCACAGAGACTGTTCACCTTCCAACTGTCCTTTAAGATTAGTGTCTGCCAAACGAAGATATAGAATTACACCCAGTTGCAGGTTGTTAACAAGACAACTGTGGATTTTTAATGATAATTGGTCCCTTGCTGGTTTAGGTACGTGAATTATACCATTCTTGGTATATTTAGTGTAAAAACATAGTTTAAACATAGTATATAGGTCATTTTAGGTCATGTTATAACAACTCATCATAGTAATGAAGAAGATCAAGATTGTAGAAATACGAAGTGTAACCTGTAGAGTATTAGAGACACACATATTCCATAATGTCTTTGCAAGTATGCTGCAAAAACAGGAGTTGTGGGACTTGCACAGGTTATGCGGTGTAGGATTGGTGTCTGATTTTTTTTTATGGTTCTCACTTTGGATCAGACAAAAAAAAAAATAAAAATCATTTACGAGATAGTTTGGGCTTGGCACATGCACTAAATAGCCCCGGCCAGCCTTTGATTGTTGTTGTACCTAGCGAAGATCAGATCAGCAATTTTTGTTGATTTGAAGTAAACAAGTATAGATCGATATCCTTAGAGGTACCAAATGATGATAATATCTTTTGATCGATGCCATCTGAGTGAAACAGCTCATCTGATGCAGACACTAGTGGGTGCATTAAAATCTTTACTGCATAATTTTTTTTTTTTGATGCATCTAACATCGCCACTTTAACTCCTTTAAAATTACTAATCCCTCATCAATCTACAACCCCATCTCTCCTACAACAGTTGAAAAGCCTTCAACGCCTTCAAAGCCTCTCAAGCCATTTTTAACACGCTTTTCAAATCATCACATTCTCGCGTTATTCGTGGCACCACTCTGCCAATGTTTATTTTCTATTATTGAATTTTTTTCCAAGCACTTGTCACATTCTCGATTTTTTCTTCTTTTCTTGTCAACTGGATTATTTATAGTATATTGTCAATATGTCTAACATGCATTCTGTACTTGATTCTCTGTAGTCTGTACAAACTATCTCTTATCAACTACAGTAGTATAAGTGTAATCCACAATATATACATATATGTTGGTTTTGTTCATTTACAATAAATTACATAATAACACTAAGAATTAAAGCTGAAGTCGTAGGGTTCTGGTTGGTCGCCTGCAGCAGGGGGGAAAGGAAGTTTGATGGGGCGGCTACTGTGGGCCATAATACAAGGGCCAGCAAGGGGCCGTACTGTCAAGTGATTTTCACGGGATCAGCTGGCTAATGCAAAAGGCAGGACACCGAGATGGAGTTTTGAAAGTGATTTGTCACGGGTCAGCCGGCTAATGATGCAAAAGCCCGTCACTGAAGTGATTCGTGATTGTCACTAGTCAAGGGGCTGGCTAATACAAGGGGCATTTGATATCGTAAAAAAGGGTTGAAATAACTCAACGCAGCGATCACCCACAAAAGGCAGACAAGTTTTCTCAGCGGACATTCTCAAGTAACAGTAAGGAAAAAAAAAAAAAGAAATACTGAGTCCTCCTAAGATCGATCAGATCACTGCCATTTGTGCGGTGGTAAAAGTATAATTCACATCTAGAATAACAACAGGGGTAGTAGGATGATCCCCGTTGCTAGTGTATATAGTTTGTGATAGTAAAGCTAGTAAAAGCTAGTAAGCTAGTAAAAGCCGTTGCTCTCTACCTCTTCACTTACTTCTTTCTACCAAACAAACCCTTCTTCTTCTTCTTGGCTTCTGGCTTCAAGGATGAGGCACTGTAGTTGTTGGCTTGGTACACAGTTTGTTCACCAAAGTTGTGGACTGGACGACTGAAGCCAGCTTGTGGAACATCACCAGCTCCGTTAGAAGCTCCTTGTAAGTTGTAGTAGGCAAAGTCTTCATGGAAACCCCATCCTATTCTGTTGGATTCAAGTTGATCTCTGTAAGTTGGATCACCAGTGATGGCGTATTCAAACCCACGGATGGTGTCTAAAGGACGTTCGTTTCTAGATCTGGTAGGGTTGGAAACATCACCTTGAGTAATAGGGTTACCAAAGATATCCTTGATGTTGTTGGACTCTTGTGATAAGTAAGAAGGACGACGGTTATCCTTACTGTGGTCGTGAGCTTGTTCGAAAGGTTGGGCTTCGTTGACGGCCTGTAAAAGTCTGTTTTCGTAGTTGGTGCTACTCATCTTGTAATCTTTATTGTGGTCTCTTTCAAGCGCAAGTGGTGGCTCTTCTTTATGGGATTTAAATATGGGCATTTTGGTATTTATATGTGGGAATGGGGGTCCGAGGGTAGTGCTCAAAACAGGCGGGGGGTTGTGCTGTATGTATGTAGTATGTACGTACTTAAGCAAAGAAACAAAAAAAAGTGAGCTGGTTGAAGCGAAGGAATATGGGGAACAAAGAAAGTACGTGTGTCTGTTTGGGACTTGTTTTTGGTTCGGGAGAATGTACTCTAAGTTTGGTCTAGTTATCGGGACTAAAAGCTTGTTAGTATAAAGTTTATGGTTTATTGGGGGTATTTGGGGGTTCTTGTGGTATGGGCATTTTGTTCGTTTTGTCAAACTTTAGGGGGATCTAGTGCTGAGCCTGATAAAAATCTCACACTTTCTCTCATAAATTGTCTGCTTCTTAGGGGGCTGTACTATGTACTATGTGTTTTTGCGTGCGAGCACTGTAGTGACCGCAGGAGGACTCCTTATTGTACCCTGGGTATGGGGAACTTACTGCAAAATATAGAGAACTGATAGTCAATATATGTTGATGATAGTAATGATAATTATAACTGAGGGAGGGGGGGATTTAAAAGGTTTAAATAATCGCATGTTAACACTTCCCCATTTTGCCTTGCCCCTTAGATCAGCCCTCTTTTCTGCTTATGGACCAAATAGAAAGAAAAAAAAAGTGTCGGGGTAAGGTTATGGGCACCAGCATGCAGGCTGTGTAGTGGCAATGCGCACAGCCAAAAATAAATATATAACTCACATCTACAGGGTACACTAAATGTCTGTAATTTATACAAAAACAACCGATCGTTCAAAACAGGGCTCTTTAGTGTTATATCCGTAGTTACAAAAGATCTACTGATAAGCAAAAAAACCTAAATCATAGCAAACATTAAACACTTGGCCTTTAACCTTTAACCTTGGCTATTTTGCTGGTAACCTCATCTATCATAAATTTGTCTGCAACCGCCCGGGAAGATGGAAAATTTCTGCATTAGACACCGGGTTCTGCTTCCCGTAATATGTTTCCCGTTTCTGTTCAAAGACTGCGTGATTTTTCATGTACTAGCCAATAGAAAGTGCAGATGAGCAAAACTCATCTAGATGAGAAGGCGTTGACACATTCTTTGAGCTTCCTTCTCATACATCCAGTCATCTTTGTACTGAGTTGGCAGCTGCATCGAATGATTCGTCTAATCATGGTGCATCGTTAAACGAACTAAACGAAGCGAGTGAGGAAAGTTCAAAAAAGATAGATTGGTACTGTACAGTACCATACTTTAGTAGGTTGATGTATTCTCACGCTCTGACACTTGTCTCTCTATGTATGTGTTAAGTATTATGCACGTAATCGCCTGTACTAGATGTATTTCACAATTACTTGCATTCATTACAATTACAACAATTAAGATAGATATCTAGCCTCACTATAGCCCTGACCCTCTAAATAGATTATGATAATTACTAAAAATGATCTCTCTGCACTATTACATAAATACTAACAAGTATCACTGCCACCACGAGTCTGACTTGTATTATCTTAGCAAGCCTTTTGATAGAAGGCTAAGCATTGGTTCTCACGTACCTACATGAAGAATGTTACATGTGCCTCGGTGCCTTGAGGCAGACACTGAAGATGTTATTGATCTCTGATCTAACTACAAAACACACACGAATCAGTACTACCTACGAACCTGGGGCCCAATTGAACACTTACTTAACGGCAATACTTAGTGCTGTTCATGTAGACGCCAATTTCAGACCCGTCAGAACCAGCAAATTGTTCTATTGACAACTTTCCAGGTTGACAGGTCCTCGTCCTGCGTCTTTTGGTACCTGACATTTTTAACAAGCGATCCAAGGCTAACGTCCATACAGGGACCCAGGTTCTTGATCTTGTCACGTTACTATGGGGCTGTGAAGCGGCTGTGACAACGTGGCTGAACTATTTGGTTATTGAATTGGCAGACACTGTGTTTGATTGCTGTGGGTATATTTTTCAGACATAACATCCCCTACTGACACTGACACATTGTGATTTAGCAGGGTGCAAAATCGCATATTGATATAGATAAGAAACGAGTGAAAAATTAGATGTATGAATTAGCAATTGATCCAGGCACTTTAATTGAAGGAATAGTATCAGTCAGTAGATCAGTAGTTGCGGTGTACTGAATGGGAGTCTTTATTCAAATGAGTTCGTATAGGTCCTTATCAATATGTGTCACAGCTATGAGGATCAGATCTCAGCGGAGCTTCTCAGTAGAACGAGTATATTGGACCTCAGTACGCTCAGCAAATTGACACAATAGGCCAATTGAGACAACAATATTAGACTGGAACCCATTAATTGCTTCGACCAGAGTATATATAGGAGGCGGTGTGGTTCATGTAGTGGTAACTCTAAGTAGGCTTAAATGTCCACTATTTATTTATAGTCTCATCTGTTTTGTAGTCATTATAGCATTCAAGAGTGGCCAGAAAGGAAAGTCGATTCATTTTAATTCATATAACAACCAATATGGCTGTGGTTAGGCTTCATTCCTCCAATTGATCTTTATAGTGGCCACAATATTTGGCCAATTTGCACCCAATTGAGACTTTTACCTGAAAATGTCGCTCATGTACACAACTTATACGACAACCAACCCGTTACCCTCTTTTATCACCTGATTCGGCCGCACTAACTCCATTTCTGAGACTTTCAATCTAATCTATCGTATTTGGGATCACACTATACCGATTACGTAATCCACCATACTGGTCCCTGTAGTAACGACGCGCGCCCCTTCCCAAAACGGCAAATTAATACCACGCGTCAACTCTTCTCATATTTTCCAGTTTATTCACCACTTCTCCATCACTTTCTTCATCAACTGGTTGATATTTATTCCTAAACGTTTACCATTGGAACTGCTGAATTTCATCACCATCAGACCCAGATCTCGGAACCTTTAGAAAAGACCCGAAACCACTTGTTCCAGCCTGATTTTTTCACCGATTTTCACCAGTTTGTCCAACTGAATCACACCAAAACCCAATTCAGTCCGCCATTCGTTAAACAGTACGACCACCATCACTATGTCGTCTCCTCCTCCTCAGTCTACCAGTGCTCCTCGTGAGACCGAGTCCCAATCACAGACCCAAAACACCCCAGGTGTGCCCTCGTCGCCGCTTTTCTTCGGTACCTCTTCCAACCCAGGTTCCGAAGCTGGTTCCCAAAACGTCTCCAGACAAGTGTCTTCACCACTTCACTATACCTCTTCGGTCCACCACCCTTCAGATGGTCCTTCTTCCTCTACCAGAAGACACCACTTGACCAGTGAAGTCGATAGAATCATCAGACGTCCTCAAAGAAGTGATCTTCACGACGCCACCTCTTCTCCAATGAGAAGAAGAATCTTCACCGAATCGTCCACCAACCCTCGTTCCGATTCCACCGTGCTCCACTCCTCTTCATCCACTGCTAACGAGCCAAACGATGACGAACCAGTCAGAGTCATCTGGGGTACCAACGTTTCTATCCAAGACTGTTCCAACGCGTTCAGAGACTTCCTTATGTCTTTCAAGTACAAGTACAGAAAGCAATTGGAAGGTAAGGACGTGGAACCAGAAGACAACAAACACTACTATATCGAAAGGCTTAACGGGATCAAGGACTTGGGTGTTACCAACTTGAACCTTGACGCCAGAAACCTTTTGGCTTACCCACCAACCAAGAAGCTTTACCACCAGCTCATCAACTACCCTCAAGAAGTGATTCCTATCATGGATCAAACCGTCAAGGACTGTATGATCCAGATCGCCACCGATGCCGCCGATACCGCTGCTCTTGACCAGATCGAAACCAACATCTACACCATCCGTCCTCACAACGTCAACTTGGTTCCAAGGGGTATGCGTGACTTGAACCCTAACGACATCGACAAGTTGGTCAGTGTCAAGGGTTTGACCTTACGTTCCACTCCAATCATCCCTGATATGAAGGTCGCCTTCTTCAAGTGTAACGCCTGTGGTCACACCGTAGCAGTTGAGATCGACAGAGGTGTGATCTCTGAACCAACCAAGTGTCCTCGTGAAGTTTGTGGTCAAACCAACTCCATGATGTTGATCCACAACAGATCCTCTTTTGCCGACAAGCAAGTGATCAAGTTGCAAGAAACCCCAGACCTTGTTCCAGACGGTCAAACCCCACATTCCATCAACTTGTGTGTTTACGACGAAATTGTGGATCTGAGTAGATCTGGTGATAGAGTCGAGGTGTGTGGTATTTTCCGTTCTTTACCAGTGAGGGTTACTTCCACTCAGCGTGCGCTCAAGAACCTCCACAAGACATATCTCGATGTTGTGCACATCAAGAAGATCGACAAGAAGAGAATGGGTCAAGACGCGTCCACCTTGGAACACGAGCTTGCTGAAAAGGACCAAGAGGTTGATCAAGTGCGGGTGTTAACTGCTGACGAGGTCGATGCCATCAAGGATACCGCGCAAAGAGACGATCTCTACGAGTTGTTAGCCAGATCCTTGGCTCCATCTATCTACGAGATGGACGATGTCAAGAAGGGTATCCTTTTGCAACTCTTTGGTGGTACCAATAAGACCTTCCAAAAGGGTGGTAGATACAGAGGTGATATCAACATTTTGCTCTGTGGTGATCCATCCACCTCCAAGTCTCAAATCTTGCAATACGTGCACAAGATCGCTCCAAGAGGTGTCTACACTTCTGGTAAGGGTTCTTCTGCTGTGGGTTTGACTGCCTATATCACTCGTGATATTGATACCAAGCAATTGGTGTTGGAAAGTGGTGCTTTGGTCTTATCTGACGGTGGTGTCTGTTGTATCGATGAATTCGATAAGATGAGTGATGCCACCAGATCCGTGTTGCACGAAGTCATGGAACAACAGACCATTTCCATCGCCAAGGCCGGTATCATCACCACCTTGAACGCCAGAACCTCTATCTTGGCCTCTGCCAACCCTATCAACTCTCGTTACGACCCTAACTTGCCAGTCACTCAAAACATCGACTTGCCTCCACCTTTGTTGTCCAGATTCGATTTGGTCTACTTGATCCTTGACCGTGTTGATGAAAAGATCGATCGTCAATTGGCCAAGCACTTGACTGAAATGTACTTGGAAGATACTCCAGAAACCGTTTCTGCCAGAGAAGTGCTTCCAGTCGAGTTCTTGACTTCCTACATCCAATACGCTAAGGAAAACTTCAACCCTACCTTGTGTGAAGAATCCAAGAATGAATTGGTTAAAGCCTACGTGGAAATGAGAAAGTTGGGTGACGATGCTAGAGCTTCTGAAAAGAGAATCACTGCTACTACCAGACAATTGGAATCTATGATCAGATTGTCTGAAGCCCACGCCAAGATGAGATTGTCTGACAAGGTTGAAATGATCGATGTCAAGGAAGCTGTTAGATTGATCAAGTCTGCTATCAAGGATTATGCTATTGATCCAAAGACCGGTAAGATCGATATGGATATGGTTCAAACTGGTACCACATCTGCTCAAAGAAGAGTCCAACAAGACTTGGGTGATGCTCTTATGAGAATCATTGAAGAAAATAACAATGTGATTAGATTCAACGATTTGTCTACCAAGATTAACGAATTGGTGGCTGAAAGAGTGGAAAACCACGATATTCAAGTGGCCATCAAGAAGTTAGTTGTGGAAGGTAAGGTTGTTGAAAGTGGTGATAGTCATAGAAAGACTATCAGAAAGATTGCTTTGATATAATCTAGATCGAAGACTCGTTCGTGTTTGCTTTAAAGATTGATTTAATAATGGCTGCTTGGTTGAGATTGATTTTCAGTCGAGTCATGAGTCATGGTTTGTGTATGATACTTCTCGTAATAATTGTATAAGTAGAAATAAGGAATAATAGGTTTTATTATAAGGGATGTAGTAGCTTATATGGTTGCGAAATATAATGGCTGCGAAAAGTGATACAAGAAATTGCAACTCGCCAATAATCAGAGGGAACCAGAAGGAACGGAGAACCAATGATATAAGAAGGGATACGTAATTGAGTACAAATGCTGGTGTCTTTAAGCTGTGCTTCATATCCCTGATCTTTGAGTCAATTATAAGGTATCTGTGCTGTGTATAGGAACTATAATGACTATCTTGAAGTATAACATTGTGACCTCAGCGAAAATGATAAAAGAACAAAACGATGTCACTTAAAGTGCAATGGAGAAGTAATTTAAGGTTTACAGGGTATATAAAGGATTATTAAGCTAATACTGTTTATCTGACCTTTGTTTTGTTAGTGGATATTGACGCTTTAGTAGAGAAATACCAACATTTACAAAACTTTGATATATCTATTCTCTATGTCTTCGTTACTTTCTAGTATGACACACTTCGGCAAATTAACTCATCCTATTCACAGTTCTTTTTGTAGTATTTTATATTCATAATCTAATGTTCTTTTTGAGGCCAGATAATACAATGCAACAAGAACTGGCTGTACTACAGAACTATCATTATTAATTGTATTTTCTATTTACAGTTCTTTGCAATTGGAAATACTATACAAGCACAAGAGGACAGATGAGGTGAATATGATGGAGTAATGGCTCAATACTGGTTATAAGATGACACTAGCCCTATGAGAGCCATATTTGGGCCACAGACTAAGAAACAGCAACTTCCTTATATTGACCAAACCAGCTGAAAAGTTACGTCACATGTCCACAGTCAATTTTGTCTCTCACTAATAGGCTATTCGGCCCTAGTTCGGTATGATATAGTGTAACTACCTGTATACGAAGCCCTTTCTTCGACCTTATACCAGTTATAAAGGACAATATATGACCTCTACTTGCAACATGGAGCCATAACTTACCATGTGACCACGGCACTCATATCCTCTTGGATCTTTGCACGTCTTTTTCCTTTCCTCTCCATATCTCTAGAGGAACTTTTTACTTTCAATATGTCTCTTTTCTTTCTCACTCTTTTCTTCCACTGGGGAACTTTGGCTCTTTACCACCTTTTCTACTTTCTGCACCTTCTCCTCTTTTTCTAACACGTCTTGATTCTTTTCTTCGCTTTCATCGCCAAGCATCTTGAACCAATCTTCGATCTGGTCGTCTATTTCAATTTCTTCTTCTTCTCCTTTAGATAAGGTACTGGCCAATTTAAGTTCTCTGGCAATATCGACTTTTTGTCTGTTCTTCAATTTGGAAATGACTTCTTCAAGAATACCGAATTTGGATTGATGGTTCTTCTTAAGGGCTTCAAGGTCACGTCTACGTTTCATGACATCCACCACCACTGTACCAAAGACAAATGTGAGGAAGAGGGACTTAAAGACCGGAGTTCTGAGAAGGTCTATAAACCGGGGCTTGGGACGGATATGTTTGGTGGAGTTAAACCGGGCTTGAGATGCACCGGCTTGTGCCCATGCACGAATTCCGATCCGGTTCCTTATCGGATTAAACATTTATGTCTGCAGAATGGATCTATGCAATTGATGAAAATTGAAATTGAACCTTTTGGATACTTGGTACAGATTGCACAGTCCCGTGCTGGGTCACGTGATTGAATCATCAAATCCACGTCTCTCACCACCACCATAACATCTAGACAACGCGTACAACTTGTCCAGAACCTATTAATTCCAGTCGTTCGACGTCCGTAGTTGATCGGTACATACCTAGTTTGGAACCAGTTACGGCTATCACCGGAAATCCCCAATTGGACTGACAATTTTCTGTCATTCCTGCGTTAAAAACCCACTCATTTCACATTCAAGAAAGTGACCAGATCCCAGTCATTGTTCGCCTATTTCGCTTACATTGGCTCATTAATTTGTATCTACGGATCTCAAGGGTACCCAATTTGTGAACCAACTATCATTGTGGCTAATTCATCGTCCCACTGATCAATCAAGTCTTTACTTTGCCTCAAATCACGGCAGCAAACTCATCGAAGAATCTTTGCTAAAGTCCAACTTCTACTACAGCGTCTACTACTGTACACCACTCCTTGCAAAAGAAACCAAATCCTTCCAAGAGGCTTACTTGTCATCATTGACAGCCTATTACATCGATCTAGACCCACCAATATTTCATCATGAAGCTTCCAAAGGTCACGGGGATCCTCCTTGTCATCCTCACTTCACTTACGCTTCTCAACTTCATCCTTAAATACTACACCTACTTTGTGCTTATAGTGTCATCATCCAAGACTTCTGCCAATGAAGTCAATTCCATTGCCCAAGAAACCGGCGAAGTGCCTCATCCCCATGAGCTCTACGTGCCGTTGCTCACGTTCATCCCTACCAGATCTCCAGTCATCACCAGGCCGTGGGTGTTGGTTACATCCAGTTTTATTGAAGAGAACTTCTTTGGGCTTACCATCAGTTTCTTGTTCTTTTTCTATATGGGCAAATACCTTGAAACCATATGGGGACCAAGAGAGTTTTCTGAGTTCATTATTTGTAACGTGATAATCTCCAACATTGCGTTGTACGTTTACTATAGTGTCAAGGCGATTATTTTCAATCCAGAGACTTATGACGTACCGCCAGTGGTCATTACTGCTATGGCAGTTAATATGGGATTCTTTGTGGCATTGAAACAACGGATCCCTAATCATTATTTCCTATTTTTTAAAGGAAACCTTAGACTTAAAGTCACCTATATTCCATTTATTGTGGTGATAGTTATGTTCATCTTACAAGCCATTAGTGAGGAATTCTATATTTCCTTTTTATTGAGTATTTTAGGTTTCTTTATAAGCTGGTCTTATTTAAGATTTTACAAGTCTGGTACCAATGAACGTCAATCATATATTTTACCATTGGCCAGAAAGAAATCTACAAAGTCTTCAAAACCAGTAAGATCAAGAGAAGGTACTTCTTCTTCTGCTGCTGCATCATCATCAACCAGTGCTACTGCTACTGCACTTCAATTAGAAGCTGGCCTTGTTAAGGGTGACAGATCTGAACAATTTTCTCTTTATACTTTCTTTCCATATCCATTATCGATTCCTGTTAAGATTGTTACTGGACAAGTTTTCAATACTATGGTCCATTATAAGTTCCTTAACAAAAAGGACTTCTTCACCGAACTTGATACTGGTGATGATGATCAAGAAGAAATCGGTGTTTTACAGAATACATTTTTAGGAGTTTCATCATTAAAGGGAGCTGGTAATGTTAGTGCTATCCCTAAGAGTGGAGCAGTTGATAAATTCTGGAGCTGGATTAAGGGTAACAAGATAAAGGTGGGAATTAAAACCAGTATGGATAAGAGAAGGAAATTGGCATTGAAGGAATTAGAATAATTTCAATAATTTCAATCACCATATACACTGTTCACTCATATTAGAAAAGAAGAATATTTGTCATCAAAGACTAAATAAAGGATTCTATTTCACTTGCTGATTAAAAATATCAATTTATCAGCAATAAGAATACAGATTTACATTATCCTACAACTTGATTTACTAGATTATAAATTCAAGAGAATTCCAGCTTAATTATAGATACAGTGGATATTCAACCTGAGGTTTGAACACTCTGTACGATACCTGTCAAAGTCCAACAAGCTTTTTAAAGCTGATTTGGGCATGTTACATAGCATACATTCATTCATTGCTAAAGCAATGGATTATTTATACTGGAGGGAATTAAAAAAACGTCATTATTGTTGAAGAAATTCATCATTATGAACAAACATGGTCTCAATTTGGGCCATACCCATATTTCGAGTAACCAGAAATGGTTACAATATATACAAATATAATTATTATATCACTAACATATTCAACTTTGTAGAATTCATTATAGTAGAATTTGCAATCAAAAATGTCGCGTTTTAATTATAAAAGAATGATGTATATTGACGCTTAAATAGGCTATAAAACGTAAGTAGATGCAACAAGATTGAATTCCGGTTTGATTGAAATTAACGATGGTTAAAGCCGTAGATAAACTGTAATTCTAATGTTTCTCATAAATATGTGATCTTTTTTTAGCATTTTAAAACCGAAAAACGCATAGAAAATACTACGTCAAAAATTACATCAAAACGTAAAATTGATTTTATTGTCCTTAAAGCACGGATTCAAAGAAGATCCTTACTACTCCAATATAAGGTTTTTCATAAACTGCAAAAAATGTCGTTTCGTTGGCTGGAATATATAATGCAGACAACTGCAATTCAAAGCAGACATCGGAGTCATCAAGGTAGATTGGTCTTGAACCAGTCGCAGACATTCTTGATAAGAGAGGTCTTAATAAAGCTTTAGTCTCTAACTAGAATTAGTGGTATTAACTGCTACTTATTTAATTACTAAGTATTTCGTGGATAAATTCAAATGTACGAATATTCACTTGGAGAAAGGAGTGAATACTTGCCAAATACCTTGCAATTTTGAGCTCCAAGTTAATACATTCATTTTATATTACACTTTATTATAAACTTATCCATGTTAATATATCCTTGCGCTCACTTTCATACTTAGGAGGGCTTTAAACATGATGGATTTGGTTGGGTTTATTTAAATTACGTAATAAATTACTAATCGCCATATATCTACTTCCAGTATATCCCAAATATCTACTTATTGTCTCTGTTGACTCTGGCTTTATCCAATAGTATATATTTATTATCTCCTATAAATTATCTATGATTATAAGCTGTAAACTGCTTGAATCTATTTGAAAAAAATCCAACCCGATTCAATGCGAAAAAGTGATAATATAGAAGAGCTCCATGATAGATAATAAAGCTCTTATGTCAAGTGATTTTACTCGTTTGTTGATGTGTTAATTTCTACTTTTTCCTTTTCCACGTCACCTTCCAAAACTTCTTCTTTTTCGACCTTTTCATCTTCACCATCATCTACCTCGGTTTGTTTTCCTACTTCATTCAAACACCTTTTGATGAAACCAAGGACCAAATCCGATCTATCGTACCATTCTTCACTAGCATCAATATTATAAACATACCTTATATTGCTTATCAAGTGATGAACCTGGTAGTAGTTCTTCAAAATCAACCACTCTTTAATAGCCAATATGTACCATACGGCAGATTTACGGTACCGTGATAACCCAGCAATTCCTGTATTTGCTGAAGGCATTAACTTGTGAGGATTATCGTAGTGACCTTCTTCAACTGCAGGCTTTTCTACCGGATTATTAAGCAATTTTCCTTCTTCAAAAACGATCAAATCTTTATTTTCTCCGTTTAAAAAGAGACATTTGCCTGAACTGTATCCCAATCTTTCATATAAAATAGCACGGATGACCTGGGAGTTCTGATTGGATGCAATCAAATGGGTATCGAACTCATTCACACTCTTCAAGAGGTATTTTTCAATTAAATCGGTCCACCACCAGGCAATGCTGAAAGTAGAGCACATGCACAATAACAACTCAATGACTACAGCCAATGTTTTGAGACTATAGGTCTTCAAGTTAAGCCTGGACTTGAAGGTATACGACAAGTTATCGATGTATGGCTCTATGATATCGTGTCTGATCTTCCGAAGGGTATTTTTGTCTGGAGGAGTAGGAGAACTGGATGTCTGTTGAGTCTGGGCCAAGAGGAGAGAAACAATGCACATTTCTTGAGTAGATGCAACGTAAACCCAGGCCTTGTCATTGGTATAGTCCTTCTTTATCACGTCATAGGTGGAGTATGCATACTTGAAATCCTTAAGAATCAACGACCAATCGGCAAGCTTCCTTATGGTCTGTTCAGGACTCGACTTGTAGTAGTAATTTTCGGAATAATTAAAGGAAGACGAATGGGTGGTCTGGCTCAAGTCGCTATTGGAGTTGTTAAAGAACTTTCTGGAAGCAGAAAAGAAACGTCCCGTTATACTCTTTTTAGGCTGTAAGATCTGGTCGTCCCAGACCCTGATCTTCGATTGCATGTGTGGAATAAGGAATTTATTGATATAGTCATAAAGCTTGGCTCTCAATGTTGTATCAAGTGATTTAGGAATGCTCACCTTATTGGTAGGACTGGAGCTTGATTGTTGAAGTGAGATCCTTTGCAAATCCTCCTCAATGGTGGAGTTCTCAATCAACGACAATTCCACGCTCTTTTCGTCTTGTGAAGTGTTGATAGGAACCGCAGTACTGAGAATGTTTAAGTTCGATTTGATCTGGCTCTGGAAAGTGGCAAGCTCTGAGTTCAGGTACTTGGCAGCGTCGTACATCACAAACACATGGATCAATAAATCGTCGATCTGGTAGAAACGAGGGAAATTGTAGTTACGGAAATCCACAATCGATTTACGTAACGAATCAATGGTATCGGACTCAAAGTCTATGACGAAGATCTGAGATATTGGATGATTGAAGGTCTCAAATGGAACGATATTATTGGACGTGATGATCTTGTTGAAGTAAGTGAGGTAAAGGTCTTTTGTATCTTGGGATACATACTTAAGAAGCATCTCAAGTGATGAAATACTAAAGAGTTGATCCAATTGCGCTGAATTGGTATGTTTGGCATTGAACACTGATAAAAGCTCGGGAAGCGAAGGCTCAAACCGGATCGGGAAACTGGGGTATGCCTTGGTGATCAATTGGTTGTTGATGATCTTGAACGATTGGTTGGGCACCGTGTACTTGGCGTTATTTCCATAGGGTTTGAGGATCTGGAGTACGGAGACATCTTCCAGGCCGAGGATGGTTTGGAAAAGGACATCGGCGTTGTAGGAGGCGTGGACGGAGATAAGCGGCGAGTAAGTATGGTGGAGAAGGTGCTGCCTTGTTATGTAGGGGTCTACACCGTGTGGATAGTCCATTTCTTGGGGTAAGTAGTTGGTGAGTTTGGCTATTTGAGTTGATATGGAGTAGGTCACGTGTTAGTGTGTCGCGACAGAAACGCGACAGAGATGCGACAACTCCAAACGAAGGTTTCAATCAGTGGTGAATGTAACAAGAAAGGGTGCGCTACAACTAGCAAAATATAAGGTAGTTGTGGAGATAGGTAGAAATGGTTTATTAGGTAATATATTATGTAATAAGGCGCCATTACACGCTTTAATTTTGGCAATGGCCAAAAACCTGGAGAAGCACAAGCGATCGGTTCTCTTTAAGGTCTCCAATCTTTATAGTAGTGTACATTTCGTTTACTTCTACCTCCATAAAGCAAAACCCTACCTCTACCACCAAATTCCTACACGCAGTTGTTTTTGAAAATGAAAAACTCTACTATCTTGGGTAGACAGTACCTAAGTACCGGTATACGCGTTATTTTCTACTTTCTTTCGTTTCTTTACAACTACTGTCTGGAATACCTTTACCTTTGTTTACACTTATTCTATCGATGTAAGTAACAGCTAAAGGTGTAAAGTTGACATTTTAACCCGCAAAAAAACAATAGAGATCCCGTATAATTGTTCTTTCAAAACAAACAAGTCTCAACGTCTTTGAAACGCTTAACAGGGACGAAATCTATCCCAAAGTTGCTGTCTTGTGAGCTCTGAGATTTCGCACCCAGCCAGAGAAAACCCATTACGCAATGCTGGTACGCTGCTACGCGGTGCTCCATGCAGGAGGGCGGGTTTAGAAAGATGTGCTACTATGCCGAAATATGCCTTGAGTCGCCAAGCCACGCCGAAACTAACATTCTTACCCCCAATACTTGCATGGGTTTAAGCATTACACGACATGCACTTGCACCATAAATAAAACAAAACATCGCCACAAGTTTCAAATCAATTTAAATCCCCTTAAAATTGATATACCACTCAACTTAACTTTTCCTCTACCACTAATTGTTTATAACCGACAACTGAAAAAAAAGTTGTTGCATTCCTGATATTTTGTTTTCCAGTCAGGTGACCACACACGTAGATCCACCGCCTTCCCCTTTTGGCCAATACATAAACACCTGAAACAATACCCAGACGAGACACCCTCACTAAGCACTAAGCACCCTACACACAACCCACCTGTCAACGCCCTTATTCACATTCCCCATTCTTTCTTATAGTTTTTTCTAACATTATAGAAATCATCCCGCACCTCTCTTACATAATACACCCAGTAATAGGCATACCTGCACGACACTGTCTCTTGTCTGTCTCTTCGCCCGATTCGTCTCGTGTTTGATTCCAAACCATCTCGTCAAATAAACATAAGCCACAAAACCGCGCCGCACTACTTTTGTAAACCATTTTTACTTCTCATAATTTTAAACAACACTAATCGTTTATTCAGGCACAACCAATACCCTTTAAAGGCTCCCTTTTGTTGGAAGAAAAGAACATCCCTACTGCAATACAGTCAGTTCGTGTTTATTATAACATCTATTTGGATCCCCCACTCGCCATCCATCCACCCACTTTCGTTTACGTTTCCCTGTTTTCTTTCTTCCTCCACGCCCAATCCCCTTAACCGCCAATCCCCCAATCATCAACATCAACATCAACACCAACCGAACAACACCAAGTATCACCAAACAACAAGCACCGCCACTTGGCCCGTTTCTAGTTCCCTGTTGAGGCCGCCCATCAAAGTCAAAATCAAGATTAAAATCAAAATATCAGATTTGTCATTTTTGCTGCCATGCTTCATCTTCTATTTCTCCTTCTAGGTTATGCCCTAGCAGACTTCACGCCCGTGGATCATCCCAACCTTCAATACTCCCAGTTCGGGAACAGAATAGGCTTCTTTGGAGACTTTGATGCCATTTCATTTTATTCATATTTCAATGCATCGGCATCCGATGTGTCGGCAGCCAATAATCAAAAAATATACTTGAGAGACCCATCAAGTAATAAGCATATCGAATTGGCCGAGTTTGACGGTAATGTCAATCAAGTGCTTAGTTTAGGATCCGATTCCGTGGTTTTAAACGGTGATTATACCAAAATAAATGGTCAATCTGCATCAGGTCCTATAATATATAACCTCTCTTCACAATCCATCACCCCAATAATACCAACCACAAACAAAAGACAAGATTCCTTGGATGGTGATGTTCTCACCACCTTTGTCGATAAAGACATTATTTACCTCGGAGGTAAATTCGAATTTAATAATAGTTATGGTGCTGCCATTTATGATACTCAATCAAAATCCCTTAAATCCACTCCATTTCAAGGTTTTGGTGAAAATTCCGTAATCAATGCAATTTCTAAAGTTTACGGTCAATCTGATGAAGATCAAGGTTCAATTATTTTCGGAGGTAAATTCGATACTTTGGGTCTTAAAGAATTACTTGTGCATAATAATACCGATAAAAATTCAACAAAACACCATAAAAATGATACAAATACTTCTCTTATCACCGCCGAGCAGGTGATATCATTAAAACATGGCCATTTCTCTAACGTCAATAGTGATGGTCAAACTAAAGACTCGGATCTTATTTGTCCAGCTAAAGATGTGGACTGGACGTTAACTCCTGGTCAAGGAGGTCAATGGGCCGTAGAATTACCTGCTGAAATGAATGGTGTTACTCCTACTAAAGCTCGTTTATATCTTCCAAAGGGTTCAGATGGTACTAAAACATTTAGAATTTATTCTTATCCAAATAATGGTATTATGAATCTTTCTTATGTTAACCCAAAGACCAATGAAATCGAATATTGTGATGCAAATTGTCCTTTACTTCAATTATCTGATCTTGAAGATATTACTGATAAAAATTCTAAGAATTCTACCGAATTATCTGATGATGATACTGTTTATGTGGATGAAGATGGTAGTTATTCTATTTATTATGATCCTGCCACTAAAACCAAAGTAATGGGTTATGGTTCTGACTATCAAGAATTTGCTTTTGAAAATCAAGTGAGTCTTGATAAAGTTGGTATTACTATTACTGATTGGTACGGTTCTAAAGGTGCCCTTGCTGGGTTCCAATTATACCTGAACTCAATTGTGGTTTATGGTAATAACTCATTAAATGAACCTAATTGTGATGAAGAAAATCCAGATGCTGTTGATAATTATTCTCATATTGATTCTGGATCTTTCCAATCCATTCAATCCTTGGACTCAGCTGTCACTTCTACTGATTACTTGGTTTCTGCTGGTACAAATGCCAAAATCACTCTTTATCCAAACATTTCCTACTCTGGTAACTATTCTATTATTATCAACACTCCAGGATGTGCCGAAGATAACTCTTGTGAAAGAAGATCTATCGTTAATGTTACTTTGATTGATAACGAAGAAAATGAATTGGCTTCTAAACAGATTTACCAAAACAATGACAATTACAAGTTTGATTACTTGTTCTATGGTCACTTGAATGGTACTTCCGATAGTGATGGTTCCACCAAAATCGAAATCTCTTATCATGATAGCATTATTCCAGGAACTCAAGACCCTTGGGTAGTAGTAGACAAAGTAACAGCCAATATTGTATCTTTGGATAACTACTATGATAAAAATCTGACCAATTCTACTTCAAGAAGAAATAGAAACAGTCATGATTTGACTTATATCAATTTGAATGGTTTATTTGAATATTCCTTGGCCAACTTCACCGACTTTGATGAGTCTCGTGTTGCTACTACTATCAATAACAAGACCATCATTAGTACCAATAATACTTTCATTGGAAACTCTACTATCAACTTATTAAGTGGTGAATTATCCAATGAAACTGAAATCACCAAGATCCAATTACTTAATTCATCTGACTCCAGTAGTTTGCTTTTGTTAGGTTCATTCAAGAGTGACTCTGAAAACTTAACCCTTTCCAGTAATGATTTAATCACCCTCAACATTGATTCATATAACACTACCAGTAATGAAACCGAAGCAAAGATCGCTAAAAGAGATGGATATTGGCAATTCAAGAGAGATGATGATGACAAGATTACCATTTTTGGAGCATCTCTTAATCAATCTGTTACCAATATGTTTACTTACAATGGAGCCCAAGTGTTTTTGGGTGAATTTGGATTAACTAATAACGGTAATGACTCTGTGAACTTGAAGGACTTATCCAAAAAGAACGATTCTACTTCTACCATCCATAACTTTGCATTGTACTCAAACAAAGATTGGTACGGTTTTGGTAACGATATGATCAACTCTGATTATGATGGCTTCACCAATATTACCATTGATGACGTTGAGTATTTGATCTTTTCTGCTAACTCCTCCGATTATAAGGTATGGAACAGTTCCAGTTCCTCTTGGGCTGATTCCAAATACCTGTTGAATATTTCCCAAGCTGTCAATATCAACTCCAAGCAACAAATTATCAGTGGAGGTGCCTTTAATCTTATGGACCACTACTCATTAGACCAAGCTTATTCTGATTCTTCGGATTCATTTGGAAGCTACGATATGGACATTAAAGACAAGTCTGTAATCACCAACACTTTCTATGTCAATAAGTCATTGAGTGTGGTTGCAGGAAATTTCAAATCCGGTTCAACTACCAATTTAGCATTGCTCAGTAACAGTTCATCCAACTCATCATCAATCAGTAGTCTTTCTGGCTCCTTTGAATGGTCTGATGATGCCAACATCCAAACCTTATATGTGGATAGCAACAACCAGTACTTATTCGTTGGGTTCAACGGATCTGTCAAGATAAATAACTCCAATAAATTGACTGGATTGTTGATCTATGACTTGTCCAATAACACTATTGCCAAAATTCAACCTTCAGAGCTTTCTAACAGTAATGGTGACCTTAAGGTCAACAGCATTGTTTTATACGATAAAGGAAAGAAATTATTAGTTGGAGGAAACTTTGATCTGGCCGGTTCTTTGGAATGTGTTAGTATGTGTGTTTATGACATTGCTAATACCAGATGGATTGGACCACAAAGTGAAAACAATGAAACAGTGGCTGGAGAAATTACCGATATGAAGTTCTATAAATCCAATGAAGTATTAGTCAGTGGTAATTTAACTTTGAATGGTGATTCAGCCAATTTCTTAACTTATAATTTCGATTCAGGATCTGTTTCCACCAAATCATCATTAAACACTTTGGGATCATCCAAACCTGTTCAAAGATTTATTATTAATGATCAAGATGATGGTGATTTGAATGGTAGAATGGTTGCCTATGGTGAAAATTTCATATCAGGATATGATGGATCAAAATGGACCAGTATTGATCAAGGAATTAATTTCAACTCAAATACTCTGCTTCGTGATATTAAGCTTTTACAATTGACTAAAGGAGATTCAAACAGCAAAACTACATTTTTCGATAAAAATTATGTTTTAGCATTAGCTGGTAAAATAGATATGAAAGACTATGGATTGGCCAATGTGGCTTTATACAATGGTTCTTCATGGACTCCTTATGTTTATACCACCACTACTGGTAATCAAATTGGTACTATCAATTCTCTTTTGATGTTAGATCCATTTAGATTCCAATCTTCTGATGATATTAATAAGGCAAAGTCTCATAAATTATCTAAAGGTAAAGTGGTTGGTGTTTCCTTGGCATGTGCCTTGGGATCAACTACTCTTTTGGGATTGTTGTACATTATTCCATACTTTGCATTGTTTAGAAAGCTGCTTGGTGAAAATGGAACCAATCATCAAAGAATTCAAGAAAATGAAATGATGGATGCTGTGAATCCTGAAGATTTATTCCATGAAATCGATCTTCAAAGAAATCATTAAGTCTAGGAACATGGTTATTTTTTTCGAAATCAAAACACTAAAAAAAGAAAAACCACCATCCTTTAACTATACCCACAATCATCAACCAATATTAACGAAACCCCTACTATTCCAATAAATTTGTTCACCAAATTACATAAAACCCTGAAGCATATGCACTTTTCTTTCCTTTGCTTCTAATCGTCATAGAAATCGTCTTCACGATACAACTTCTTTCTTCCGTAGTCTTTTTTATGTCAGTAGACAATTAATTAATATTTATAACAATAATTTTTTAAATAATACGTAGATATTAGTAGACTAGTCCGTCGTTTTTAACTGATTAGTGAAGTTGTTTAGTATAACTACGGCTTTTGGATCTTTTGGTGAGGAGAACCATTAAGGTGATGTTCTTCTGGCATGGTTTTGTACCTTTATATCGGGTATATTGGGAGCAAAATCGATATTTATGTAGACACATCTTTTACACCTTCTGTTTTAGACTAGTCAAATTAATTGAATCGTTACTATTCTACACCACTGACAGTAAATACATCATTTTCCGAGATCACATTAATCCACAACGTTTTCTGTTGTGAATATATCTCATTCGTCTTATGCGCTCTATCAATAATCAGCTGAATGGTTAGACACATATCCCATAAAATAGGCAAAAAACCCTTGGATATGACCAATACCAATAATTGATGCCAGTATTTTTCGACTCATAGTACATATTACTCATTTTAAATAATCAATGTTAAATGAACAAAAGGAAACCCGGCTTGGTTATAAATTTTCAACAAATATAAATATTTACAAAATTAATCTAAAATACAATAATTCGTTTTGGAAGAGATTTTAAAATTTTGGGAAGACTTTATTCTTGGAAAATTAGAAGAAACTTGTTTTCACTAGTCGGTAACAAGTATCAACTATATATATATATATATATATATATACCTGATTCAGTAGTTAGTTGAGACAGAAGTGTTCAATAGTATTTCGCATCCAAATATGCCCTCCAATCTTTTGTAAATAATAAAAATAGTATTTTTGAGCGATGAACAGATAAATATATTTTGCAATTAAAACAGGATCGACTAGAATAGTTAACTCTTTTTTAATACCTAATTAGTAGTTAATTTAGGAAGATATGGAAAGTGATTTAATGCTCTATACTGCATATTATATCTACAAATCGATACTATTTTCTTCAAGGGTGATGCGGTGGCTCAATGGTAGAGCTTTCGACTCCAGATCGAAGGGTTGCAGGTTCAATTCCTGTCCGTGTCAATTCCTTTCTTTTTTTAATTTTTTCTAATACTGTAACGTATACCTTAAACACACATAGAATGTATCTTATTGATCGTGGCATCTTTTGGTAGTCTTCATGTTGACGTTATCGAAATTTTTGTAGCCGCAATATTAGGTTCTATATTACCTAATATCTTACGAATAACTATTTATTGCAGAAAGTATAACCTCAAATATACTGACTTACAAGAGGTACTAGTTATCTTAAAGTTATCATATTTTCTATCTAACTATTTTGATATTTTTCTTTATGTAACTAAGCATCACCCAAGTGAAAAAGAAAATTCAAAATCACTCTGTAGATTGGGTTTGCTCACTGGCTGGTTCCTCATCTGATTGATCATCAATATCAAAAAGTCTTGAGTCAGCACTTTCAATTTCCTGATTATCTTCTAATTCTTCTTCAGGTCCTGGGAAGTCTTGAGCTAAATCAGTATTATCATCTAATTCATCTTCATAATTATCTTGGAAACTTCCAAATAATTCTTCTTCTTCATCAATATCTGGTACAGAAACATAGTTTCTACGACCTGGAGATCTTCTGAAAATCGCAGATGAAACCTTATCAAATAACATACCATCAATTTTTTTAATGGTTTTGAAAGATGCAATAAGTCCTGCAACAACAAGAATACCTCCTTTAACAATCTTATTCACAACTTTATCAATTTGATCATTTTCAATAGGTTGGAAATCATCTTCATCCAATCTAATTTGACCAAATCTCTTGAATCCTCCATTTCTACGAATACCTCTATCATAAACAAACCAGGTAGCAAAAACGAAAACAAGCAAAGGAACTATAAGAACAAGGAGTAATTTTCCTCCACTTACTTCTTTACCATAATGTTTGTTAAATTCCTTTTCTTTACCAGGACATGGTTGAGCATTCCATTTATCAAATTGTTTACCTCCTTCACAGGTAGAAACAGGAATCTTTCTGTAACCAGTAGGTTCAAAATATTCAAAAGCATTTTCCTTCTTACAGAAATCTTTCCGACGATCACTTGGTGTTAAACCCTTGACTAATTTACAAGTGTTATCAGTGTCTCTGAAGAAATTGTAATCACATTCATAATCTCTTCTGGTACAAGTACAGTTTCTGATCACCTTGAACCCTTCACCTAATGGAGCACTACCAATAAAACAATCGGTACTCTTTTCAGTACGTCTTAAATATTTGGCTTCATGCCCAAACAAGCAATCATCTGGTAAGTTTGGATGTGATGGAGTCCAATATTCGAAATCATCTGAATCAGGGTTATCAAGATCCAATTGACATTGTCTTCCATAAACACCACTGAAATCAACAGAAAATGAAACAGTAGATCCCTTTTCTTTAGATCCCAAGATCATGAATTTCTTAGAAGTATCAGAAGGTACAGTGGCCAAATCTTCTACTCTAATTGGAGTATCAGAGAAGACATAATCTTTCCAAGTATTACCTTCATCTAATGAGTAGTGTAAGGTGTTAGTCTTTTCCTTGGCATCTACCAAAACTAACATAGTTCCTCTATCACCATATTCCCACATATAAACACCTTTCTTGATTTCTTTCCAGGTAATACCACCATCACGGGTCATGAAAGTTGCAGAATTTTCATAAGAGTCAAGACTTTCTCCAACATTACCTACTCCAATAATTAAACCAACTGCTGAAGCCGATGAGTAAGTATCTCTGAAATCAGGTCTTTGTGTAAAACCATGTAAATTCAAAGAACATTTAGATAAAGAATCTCCAGTACAAGCATACTTTTTACCATCAGAGTCAGTGGTTGGAGGAACCAAGTAGTCCCATTCTCCACCATCATTGTGAGAGATCTTAGTTCTTAATTTCTTATCATTAGAATCATCAATAACAATGTTACTAATAAGAACACCTTCCAATCCTTCAATTCTATCGTAATCAACATAACCACGCTTATCTCTATTCACCTTTTCAAGGGAGGTGACATAGAAAGTACCATTAGAATTAGATTTAAGGAGAGATCCATATTGGTGACCAGTTTCATCATTGGTAGTAACATGCATAAAAACAGCATTAGATTCAGCTCCCAACACAGTATAACCATAATTGGCATCCACATTAAGATCTAATGGGAAATCAGCATCTGCAAAAACGATACCATCAATAGATACCTTGGCTCTTAACGAAAACTTTTCTGGATCAACAGTAGCAACCACAAAGAATTTACCAGTAATAGCATGTCCCACAATAAGATCAAAATCAACTTGAGAATCTTTGAAAAAGTTATTGGAGGATTCTAATTTATAAGTACCAGAGCTACCCACAGTGGTACAGAAAATCTTATTCTTATTATCTGAAGTTTGTTCTTCCAAATGTGGACCCACAATTTCACAATATTGTGCACCTTCTTTTAAAACATCGAAGGTTTCACCTCCATCATGAGTAATATATGCCTTGAGCTTATTCATTCCTTCAGCAGAGTGCCAAATGAAAGTTTCAGGATCAGTCTTGTGGAAAGAAATAAGATTACCATAGTCTATTGGACGTCCAGGGGCATGGCGTCTGATAAAAGTATTACCTCCATCAACAGAACTGTAGATAACATCAGTAGTGGTTGTTAAAATCACTTGTCCTGGAACATAACCAGTGTGGAACAGAATAATCTTATCAGCAACAGGTAATCTAACGAATGAAGCACCTCCATTATTGGAAATAAATGCACTTCCATGTTTGGTGATAAGCACAATATTTTCTGGTCCAAAACCTTCACCTTCATCCATGTATGCATATTGTGAAAGCTCATGTTCGAATTCATACACGGATGTAACAATATCCTTACGTGAAGGTTCCTTTTCATCTTCTCCTTCTTTCAATCCGGAACACTTGAATTCCTTCTCTGTACCAAACCCTTTTTGATCTTTACATTTATTCGATTTTGGAATTTGTTTATCAATCAATTTGACCAGTTTTGACTTTCCGTTGGAACAGATTTTCTTGATAGCTTCATAATCTGGAACACATACATCTTGATTCTTTTTGGATGGTTTGAATCCAGGACCACATTCAAGGTCAGATTCTTTACAAGTACATTGATCATCCAAAGAAGTATTGTCTTCAAATAATGTGGATGCAAAACATTCGGCATCAATCTTTCTTCTCTCATATGATTGTTGTTGCCCACGTACACAAATAGGCTTTTCATCACCAATAACTCTCATGTAAACTCTTTCCTTATCACCTGATCCACATTTCTTACCACCAAAAGCATCGGAGAAATCAATGGCATAAAGAACATCTTTAAATTTATCATCAAGCATATTTTCAGGAGTCTCATCAATTAAACCAGCTACTACGAATTTTTGGGAACTACCATCAACGGTAGTAATAACGTTTGTAGGGAAGAAATCAAATTCAAGCTTTTCTTTCTTCCAAGTTTTACCTTGATCCAATGAATAATAATACAGTTTGGTACTCATTGAATCTTTACCAACATAAGGAATGGCCAAGATAAGATTACCTTGATCACCAAATGAGAAAATACAAGGTTCTTTTATAGCTTCATCCCAAGAAGCACCACCATCTCTAGAAACCCAAGTGGTCATTTTGCTCAAATCAGTCAGTAATTTCTTACCCTTGTTACCAACAGCCATAAGAATTCCTCCAGTAGGACCAGTCACGTAATTACCTTGACCATCTTCTTCTGTAGGCGATAATAAATGAAGAGAACAATCCTTAGAAACCTTACAATCATCATCATTAACGGCCAATAAGTTCCAGTTTTTACCTTCATCAAACGAGAATCTGGAAATAACATCTCTAGATCTTCCACCTCCAATCAACAAATCAAGTAAATTCTTATCATGATCATCTTCGTCATTGGTTTCTTCAGCAGTATTTGCCAACCAAGCTCCATCAACGTTTTGGATATTTTGAATTGCACCACCTTCTATCTTTTCTAACTTCTTTGTAAATCTCAAACCAGTAGAGTCAGATGTGTAGAAACTAGATAATGAGAATTCGTGCATGGAGGAAGTGTAATCCATAACTGAGATAGCCAAATAATGATCTGAAGTATCTAAAAAGGTCATAATTCCATAAGAGAATTCGACATCAAGATCTGCTTGTTCAAATGGTCCACCTGAGTTAGATACCATTAATGAAATTTTAGACTTTTTGTTAAATTTATCATTCTGTACAACTGCAACAGTAAGTTGACCAATTGTTCTTAAATCAATGATAGTTCCTGACTTGAATTTAATGACTTCTGGAAGTTTTGGATTGTTAGTTATTATCAACTTAGATTCAACAACATGACCAAAAGAATTATAGGTATTCTCAACACAAGCCATGGAAATCTTTCCTGATTTTCCAGGTATTATTTGACACATGGAAGCATCATTGTCGAGAGAATCTTGGGATTTAAATGCATCATAAGTATAAACGATGATGTTTTTACATGCCAGAGTGCCTCCCATTTCTTCAGGACAAAAAGATCCTGATATCACTATTTGTTTTTCATCACCTTCAGTTGATGCAAAAGATACCAGAGCATCATCAAGTGGTTTACCATCTTCATAACCAGGAAATTCGAATTTATTCCAGGACTTTCCGCTATCAGTGGTAGCATAATGGTACTTTCCGTCACTGAGAGCCACAGCTACGTTACGACCTTTTGGATGGAATTCCAATTGAATAATCTTACTATCCTTGGTTTGCTTAACTTCTTTAAATGATTCACCATCATTAAGAGATATTAAAAGCTTTTTCTCTCGTATCATCAAGATATTGGAAGTATCATCAAAATATTTAATGGTTGATGCAACCTTTTCATCTGTCAGTACCTTCACTTTTGGTGAAAATTCACCAGCTGCTATAGCTGTGGAGAGGGTAAGCGCCAAAATGCGTAGTAACCTCATTTTAATTCGTCTTTAATGGAAATATGTTATAACAAAAAAGTAACGAATTCAACCAAATCCAACGAATTGCGTTAGTTATCAATTGGTTGCTTGTGGAATGTTCTAGAACCTGTGATCTGGGATGTATATATAGCAAGTATCAGGTTTTCAATGGTACTGGTTTTTGGTTGATGATTCAAAATGATAGCGTGGTGGTTCTGTAGATAATCTAAAAACCTCCACTAACGATCAGTAAGCTCTAACCTGTAAAAATTTGTGGGTAGAGATTGAGATTAGCTGTCTTTTTTTGTAAGGCTAGCGGTTAGTGGGCTATCAGTTAAAGTGTGGATCTTTTTGGTTCTTTCTCTTTCTTTTGGTGAAGACACGGACTCAATTGAACCAGTACTCAATTGCCTTGTAACAGAGTAGTTAGGGGACTGTAATTGACTCGGGCCCGTGGTGTCTACCGTTTATCGTTATAGACTTGTTCAGTAGCTAATAGATAGGAGAGAGAGATTATCCTGTGGTATTTTTCTTTACATTTTAGGGAAAAAATGCGGGTTGCTCCAAGGTAACCTGTGAAAAGATGTTTATATGCAGGAATGGAAGCAAGGTCCCATAACCACCTACCCCCACTCAAATCACCAGTCACAATATCACAGCCCCATTCAGAGGCGATTGGGTTTTGATTACTTGGAGGCAAAGACCAATAAAATGTACTAACACTATTTAATGTTTTATTTTTGAGCCTCGACTGGAGAAAATTCGCAGAAGATCTCGGTGGCCTCTAGATAGTGTGGGGATGTAGTAGAGAAATAAAGCAATATTGTACAGTTGTTACGATTTCATCACCAGAACAAATGAGTATTTTGTAGCAGAAAACCGCCTACCTAATTTTCTATCAGTAAAGTCAATTTGTTAAAATATGTTAAAATAATCTCTTACTGTTTCATAAATATTATTCAAATAACAAAAAAGAAGGCTCATGTGAGGCTTATTCCAACGAGTGACAAAGAGACAATTATGTCGATCACAGCCATAGAAAAATGCCTTTCATATTTTGTAAGAGAAAAGGTCACCTCAAACTACAATAGAAGTTGAATTAGGGGGTAGGAAATATCTCCACAAAAAAAAAAAAATAAGACAAAGCTCTAGTTAAGGTGCTCAGCTTTGGGTGGGTTAATGATGGATCTATAATTAGATCGTAAATTATGTATACACTGTTATTTAATATGAATAGAAAATATTTTAAAGATATAGCCGGGACAACAAAACCGTGAAAATCACATATCTAGTCTCCCAAATAGGGCAGAAAGGCCCGGAACTTTTATTGTTTCCAAATCTTAAATTTGAATCCGCTTTGACCTGAATCGGTTTAAAGATTACACTGTAAAGTCTTAGTGAACCTGATCAGATGAAGTACTAATTTTCGTTGTAGTGACACTTTTAGCATCCAGCCAACTTGCTGTAAACACAGTTCATAGAGCTCAAACCACCATAGAAGAAACTGTATTATAACTTAGGTGAACTGGTGAAATACACCTCCAAATACCAAACTATTAACAGCCATAGGTGTTCAAGAAAACCAGTAAACCATAGTATAGCCTTGGCCTATAGATGTACCATTCTAATCACTTCTATTCTTTATATCAAGCACGATGACCGAGATCTATTCGATCATATCGTTATCCACCACTACACCCAAGAACTCCGAGGTCTTGTTCACTCTCAAGTAGCACTCCATCTCGCTGATACTAGAGCTACTGCCAATAAAGGACTCTAACTCCATAGCATAAGAGAAAAAGCTATTTCTAAACTTGGCTTCATCTTCGGGTTGGACCCGTATCACTGCCTTCTTATTTTTATAATGCAACACGTCGAAATGAGACGCTTCACCCACAATTCCGTACATCTTCTTCATACTGGCCAGCACCACTTGCTTCCATGTCAAGTTGTCTACCAGTATCTCATCGAATTGGGATCTGAATTGTGGTTCTTGGAGGACAAGAGGGTCTGGGATGCTGTTGTTGTTAGTACGATTCTTTTTGAGCCAAGTGGACATTGGTGTCACTAGAGGCACATGACAGACTGGGTGATCTGGATAAGCATCATATCAAGCCCATTATCGAGATGGTGTGCTCTTTTATCACTCCCCATCTTATCATCATCGCATCTCATCAGGTCTTGATCCAAACCTCTTTGGAGTGCTACCACCAATAATCTCTGTTTGACGAGCCTCATATCACACCAAGCTTCAACAGGCTTAACAGCATTGCTATCCATCTTCGTTTACTTACAGTTCGAGGCTCATATACCTCCATTGGTCGTTATGGGCCTTCATGGTCTAGTAGATGGATGATAAGATTGATATTTGGTCGTGCAAATCGCGCACTATCTACAGTTGTAGGTCTTTGCACCAACACCATACTCAATTTTAGTCCAGGACTTTAATAGAACCCTCACCAAAATCGTTTCAAATGAAGATTTTATGAAACTAGAATTCTTTGTATTTTTCTGATTACAGCAAAATTTTTCTTTACGTGAAATGAAGGTCACTTTTATAGTATAAAGGCGAATCTACATTGAAACGGACAAGAAATATGATTTTAGTCTATAATATTTTGGCTAAAGAGATGCAACAAAGATCCCTTATAGAACGCAAGATGATTGAAATAAGCTCGAAAAGAGTTTTGGCTATTCAAGAGTAAATTATGAGATTCTAGTTTATAGTCTTAATTGTATTTTACTTAGAGCGAGAGAGTAACAATTATTTAGAAAATAGGTGTTAATGTTTAGTAAAAGAAATATCTTTTCACTTCTATTACTGTAATTTGCTTCCATTAAAATTAGTAGTTCTGTGGCAACTGGATTTGTATGTCACTTGACCGTGTGGAATCACTGTAGCTTTCCTGACTTCTATCATCATTCTCAGGAAAGAAACCAGAAACAGCATAGGGATTGCTGGAATCAGGTTTCATTGGTTCGAACCGAAACATAGGTTTTCTTTCTTTGATTTCTGGTGCAAAGAATGGAATATTTTCTTTATTCTCTTCAACACTTTTTGGCGATATTGGTGATACAGATGAGCTCATTAAAGGCTGCTTGACAGGTTTATTTGATTCTTGAAGCGGATGAAATATAATTCGAGGCTGAGATCCGTTCATAAACTGAATAGGTATTGCTCCCACAGGAATTGGTTCTCCAGGATCAATTCTTACGATTCTAGAACCTTCAGGAAACAAGTGTAACGAGTCTAAAGATATTGGTGTCAATGGTGTTAATGGAGATATTGGAACCAAAGGAGTCGAGGAAACCAGTGGGCTGGTGGATCCCAGTTGTTTTCTGACTCTTCTTTGGAATAACTCAGGACAGAAGATGTGGATACGACGGAAGTGTCTATACGAGAGAAGCTGGGTGACTGTGTAGGTTAGCTTCATTGGGGTAATGTCTGGTGGTACAATTGCAAAAATAAAATACGGCTGAGAAAAAGCGAGTATCACCAAAATGCAGCCTTGCTAAGAACAACCACCACCAGGGGGTGAAAGGTAAACGAGAAAGTGAGAAAAGCTACTTAAATAAAGTATCCGAGACGAAAAAGATATATTAATAGAGAACCAGTATATATGAAAAGCAGCTAGTTGACCAACGAAAGGTTCAATATCCAGCTGTGTATACCAATCAAACTGGTTTATTCTGGAGCAATACCTCTAGCTCGTAGCATTAGCTAATATTAAACACAACCGGCAACTGAACCATGACCAGTACTACCATTTCAAGACCTTTATATCAACTCACGACCCACCAGAACCACCAAACCTGGCTTAAATATCCAACTAGATGTATAGACCATATAAGTCACGTGACTTCATTCATCGCCAAATCTCCATCGATACTATATCAAGCACAAGAACCACATTAGCACAGCACAGAGTCACATTTTCGAGCTGGAAGAAACCCAGACACAGCGAATTGGATCCATTACCGTCATTGAAACACCCCTACCGCAATAGTAGCTAACTCAAGGCCATTTACCACACAAATATCACCAATTGTGTCTTCCACAGCGCTTAAACTCAACACCACGAACCAACAACTACCAGCCCTATAATCCCGCCAGGCCTATCACAACATCCTCAGCATGACTTGGGAGACTCTCACTGACGACTCGGGCCGGACTTACTACTACAACTCCACCACCAACGAGACCAGTTGGACCTTACCACAACAATCACAATGGCAGGTGTTCAAGACTGACGATGGAAAAGAGTACTACTACAATGAAACCACAGGTGAGACTACCTGGGACAAGCCAGCTGAGCTCGAATCCGGAGAAACAGAATCCCAAGAAGCAGCCACTGTCGAAACCACCGAGACTAAACAAGAAGAATCAGATCCATTAGAAGAACAACTAGCTGGAGAACCCTTCAAAGAAGATGAGTTGGTAAATCCTTCGATTGTACAAGTGCTGGAAGCAGAAAAAGCATTTACTGATATGTTACGGGAGAATAAAGTGGACTCTACTTGGTCCTTCCAAACAGTCATGGCTAAATTTATAAAGAACCCAGTGTACTGGGCCATAAAAGATTCACTTAAGAGAAAGGAGTTATATGACGAATACTTGGTGTCGAGATTAAAAGAAGAATTGTCAGATAAATCAGCAGTTATAGAGAAATTTGAAAAGAACTTCACCCTGGTGCTAGAAGAGTACCAATCTAAAGGAATACTTAAGTATAATACTAGATGGCTGAGCATAAAGAAGCAATTGATTCTCGAAGACAACTCTATTTTCAAACATTCAGTCTTGTCAGATAATGAGATCTACCAGATATATAACACATTCAGGGAGCAGCTCCAAAAGAAACATGACGAAACAGTTGAATCACAAAAGGTCCAAGCACTTTCAGAACTAGAAGCATATTTGACCCAAATTAACCCTCAAGTGGTAAAAGACTCCAAGGGATGGGAAGACTTATATGAAAGCTTGAAGGTAGATTCCAGATTCAAGGCAAATAAACATTTCAGTGTATTAAACAAAGTTGATATAATTGAATTATATCGTACTAAATTATATCCTACATTTATAAGAACCCTCAAGGAAGAAGTATCCAAGACAGAAAAAGTCAATCATAGATCTGACAGAAAGGCCAGAGATAATTTTAAAGTCTTGTTGAACAAAATATCAATCAATGCCAATACTGAGTTCAAACAAGTATTCGAAAAGATTGAAAATGAAGATGCCTTTATAGAAATCTGTGGAAGAAACGGTTCTACTCCATTAGAATTCTTTTGGGATATAGTGGATGAAAAGAATCAATTATTGAAGTTGAAGAAGGAATGGATTCATGGTGTAATGATAGATTTAAAGAAAACTGGTGTGACTTTTGAAAATATACTTGAGACCAAAGAGAAATTTATTGATTTTTTATCAAAATTCAAAGATGATAGATTGAAGAGTATCGATTTTTCAGGTGAAGAAATCGGGGTTCTATTCGATGGAATCAAGAAAGAATATTACACCAACAAAGAAGTGGCTCAACTTAACTATGAGAACGATATAAGAAACTCCATTTTATCATTGGCTGATTACTTGTACTATAATAACGAAAAGATAAAATTGGTCAATATTGGTACTGTGGAAGAGTCTACAATCACTCTTATTTCAGATAGAGGAGATGATGGTACCTTAGAATACGACACAGAAGGTAATATAGATACCGCCAGTGTTTTGAAACAGCTTGAATCGATTGAACAATTCCAGAAAATTAAAGCATCTGTGGAAAAGCATCATGAAGAATTCTCTGGAGATATAGATGTCGAAGTGAATAATGTGGTCTTAGAGATTGTCAATGAGTTTGTGATGTTGATAAACTCCAAGCAAAGAAAGAGATTAACTAGAGATGAGTTAGAAGAAAGATCAGAAAACAAGAGAAGTAGAACAGATGATTCAAAGCCATCCATAACCATGAATTATTGATTTTAATAAGTACATCAATTATGATGGTTACATCAATAAAAAATAAGAACAATTTATTGGTACCTAATTATGTCCATTTAATATTCATCTCTTAATAACATAGCATAAATAATAAATTACTGATCAAATATGATCTATTTCAACAGCTAACCCAAATGGTTGCAACATTTGATATGTATTGTGAATGATCAGCGAATCACCTAAGATTATCCAGGAAAAACACATCAGACGGTAAAAAGCTCTTGTCGATGTTTAATTGTAACTACACCTTCTATTCGAATACTGTTGACCCTTTAAATGTCGTAGTTGAGATTATTGTTGCAACTGCTCCTTGTATTGGCTGCGAATTAAGTATATATAAGCTCCAATATGAATGATATAATACACTAAAATTAAGCTATTAACATTATTGTATATCATTTATTCACTATTAAACTGTGCTATCTACTTGGAAAACTCTAAATACTGGTTAACAGTATCAACGATAGATTTTTCAAGTGAATAGTACTCTAAACCCAAGATTCTTCTACTGTCAAAGTCGTCAAACTTGGCCACAGAGATCTCCTCTCCTGGAGCATCACCTCTACTAATTGTATCATTAAATTGTGGGAAATTCTTGTGTATAATATCAGCAATCAGTTGAATAGAAGCTCTGCCATTCTGAACAAGAATTCTCTGTTGAGCCGCTTCAGTCTTGGTTCCGGCAATAAAATGTGCCTCTGCAACATTTCTAACATCACCAAATACTGATTTTACAGGCAAAAAGGAATCGCCTGGTTTCAGTTTGAGTACAGATACCGCAAGTTCAGCACTGAGGTTTAAGGTTTTCTTGACTTCAGAGTTAAAAGCTTGTGGTCCCAAGGTGAACAGAGGAATAACCACAGCTAATGAAAATCTTGGATGTTCGTTCTCAATAAAATTCCAGGCTTCTTTTTCAGCCAAAACTTTGGATACTCTATATCCTTTATCTGGTTGAGTTTTGAGAGTTTCTAAACTAAACTTACTCCAGGATTCTTCATTTAATGATAAGCTGGAATCTTCAACTTCACCCAAGGCAATAACACTGGAGGTATAAACGACTCTGTTGACGTTTTTACCATACTCTTTGGCTGCTGTAAGAAGGCTCTTTACCGAATTAACAGCTGGTTCTACCAAATCTTTTTCAGGATTCTTGGAGTTTATTCCAACTGGAGTAGCAGCATGAAAAACAACAGAAATTTCTGGATGGTTCTTAAAAACTTCATCAAAGGCACCAAGAGCTCCAATGTCTTTTACCACAACATAGGTAAAATTCGTAGGAAGTAATTTTTGCAATGCTTGTCCTTTTTCTGGTGTTCTCACTGATCCAATTACTTGATAGTTATTCTTTATTAACAACTTAACGAGATGCTGGGCTATGTACCCGTTTGCCCCGGTCACGAAAGCAGTAGCCATATTTGTCAACTGACTAACTAATATTGGGAAATAGCTAAATATATACTATTTTTTTGCAATCAGGCGTTGCATCGACATACCCTTTTTGCAATTTGTAATCTTTGATTCGTCTGAAAGTACAGCCAATGATAATAATAGCTAATTATTGAGCCACGGTGAAACTCAGAATGTAACATCGATTGGCTGATGGCATGGACGGAGATATGATATAAGTGCATTGTACCGCATTATCAAAACCATCTACTTCCAGCAGCCACATTAGTAATCGCTTAAGCTTTGGTACAAGCCGTTTCATATATGTTGATAAATTAGAGTATCCTTAGTGTTGGTGGGACGACAAGACCCGGCTCTTGTTCTATTAATGGCCATACTTAAGCTGCTCCAAATTTTAAGATATAGTTATTTTTGGATTTTAATAAAAGGTTAAAACTGTGGCACTAATGTGTTCTTGTCTACACTATTAGAATAATTAGTATAAGAAGGCAAAATTCACATTCTATTCATAGTATAAACTTATATCTAGAGTTTTGAATTTCTGTATATACACTGTAAACACCACATATTTCTCTTGTATAGCTAATATTTTCACTTCTTAGCATTAAGGTATTGAGAAGCAGTGTCGATAATAGAAGTTTCAAGATCAATGTATTCGAATCCCAAGATCTTTCTACTTCTGGTATCGTCAATTATACCTAAAGAAGCCAAGACCTTTGGGTCTGCTGGTGACTTACCTCTAGTGATTTTATCATTCACTTCAGGGAAGTTCTTGTGGATAATATCAGCAACCAATTGAGCACTACTTGGACCATTTTGAACCACAATTCTTTGGTTTGCAGCTTCTGGCTTGGTTCCAGCAATAAAGTGAGCTCTAGCAATATCTCTAACATCACTATATTGAGCATTGGTAGGATAAATATCGTCACCAGGCTTAGATTTAAGAATACCAGCAACTACTTCAGCACTGATATTTAAAGTGTCTTTGACTTCAGAATCGAAACATTGAGGACCAAAGGTCAAAACTGGAAGAACAACAGATAAAGCATATTGAGGATTTTCGGTCTTGACATACTCCCAAGCAGCCTTTTCAGCCAAAACCTTAGCAATTGGGTATCCCTTGTCTGGGTTAGTTGGAATCAGCTCTAATGAAAGATCACTCCAGTGATCTTCATTAACAGGGACTTCAGGATCACTAGCTTCACCTAAAGTGTACCCAGTAGAAGTGTAGACCACTCTTTTGACATTCTTACCGTATTCCTTAGCGGAAGTAAGGATTCCAACAACACCATTGACAGTAGGACGAACGACTTCTTCTTCAATCTTTTGGGAGAATAAGATAAGTGGACTGGCAGTATGGAACACAACGGTGATTTCCGGATGGTTTTGGAAAACTTGATCGAAAGCATTCGCTTCACCAATTTCCTTCACAACGACATAGCTGAAATTGGATGGGAACAATTCCTTTAAACGTTCACCTTTTTCATTTGATCTGACTGATCCGATAACACTATATTTTTCAGACAATAAGAGCTTGATAAGATGTTGGGCAATGAACCCATTAGCACCAGTAACGAAGGCAGTAGACATTTTTTATTGGATGGTTTCGAACTCGGATATTTAAATTTGAAAGCAATTGATAATTGATCAAAGTTGACTAAAGACAAGAGTCTGATAAACCAAAAAAGACCCGTCAATTAAGGCATTTTTATACCAATGTCTTGGTTGACAATAGTTTGACTGCAAAACAGGTTGAAATTACTGCATATAGCTAAGGTATCCCCCACAAAACCGATTGTGATTCACCATATTGACTAAAAGGGTAAGAATTACTAATGTTCTGTACCCTGGCATTCTCACAACAATTGATAGATTCAGGGGTCCGGCACCTGTCAGGCCACAAAGTAGTTTGACACGGAATTAACGGTTTAAGGGTGGCCCGGAAAAAGCCTTTCTTAATGTGTTTGGCAAAGAAACGAGGTTTTGGCTCGTTCTGGTAATTGGTACCGATAGTGGTGATAATTGTGCAGTGATATCCCAAAGTAGTAGCTTGAGCCACTACACATATTTCATCAAAAAAAGGTTTGTGGCACATTGGTGACAAATACGATGCCTGGTGTTGCATCAAAGTTATTTTAGGTATACAAGGCTGTTCCATCGCCACCAGATCTATATAGTGACGACTGTGAATAAGCCCACAAATATCCATGGAGTAGATATGATCGAAAACACAAGCCATGACAAATCCGGATATTGAACAAAGGGAAACTTATCATGTGTGACTCACCACTTAACTATCTCCACATATTAGTATATTCGTAGCTGCAAAATCTAAATTATACAGATAAAAAAAGCCCCATTAGAAGTTATCGAAGTACTGATGTGTTTGTCTCCAAGAGAGATGTGCTTAGAAATGGGGTAAAAGAAATGTTCTATTTTTACCCACTATTGCTTATTTGGAATACTGGAAAGAGTTGGTTAGTTTGGACTTACGAGAATGAAATTTTATACCCAAGGATTTCTTGAGTCTAGTATCTTATTTGTTCCATACTATCAAAAAGCTTAATAGTGATTGGTAGGTTACCTAGTGTTCTCTTTCGGGTTGTAGTCGCTCAATTGTAGGTCAGTTATTAACTATTAAATCGGATCGAATAGCCCACGTAGAGTAATCTAAAAACCACCCCATTAATTAAAGAGTAATGATCGAATAATGACAAATACCTTGTGAACAATTCTTAGAATAATAATTAAAACCCAATTTGGTGTTGTCTCCGAAATTATTAAAAGTCGAATATTGTAATTGCTTCGTAACTGGGCTACCTTTGAGTGGTACCCTTTATCTCCTTTATTTTGTCTACTCCTATAATATTTGGTATACCAATATCCTCCAATATCTACCACAAACCCATACTGCAATACTATTCAAAATAATATGAAATTGAATTAGATAAATATTCAATTGCAACTAGATCAAGATCTACATATCTGATTTAGTATTTCAATAGTATTCACCATATAAGCCAATCGGTTGTAATTGGTGAAGAAAAAAATACAAACAAAGAGGTGAAAGAAAACTATTAAATCTTAACCAGTTTTATAATTCCCTCTTAATGTCCTGAGACCCATCAACCCTCACTTTATCCTGTTGTTACCACCTTTTCCATGGTTTCCTCCCGAGGCTATACATATTTGCTGCGCTACCACTTATACTTTTACGTCCCCGCACGACTCTCCACTACTCACCCAAATCGACACCTTCTACAACTACAACACACTAATCACCACAATGGTAAGTAAATCAATGGATCAAGCGGCACCAGCGCTGTTTCTAGAACGTTCTATCGGAGACCATCACTAATCCCCCACACATCGTGGGATTCATTCACATTGAGCTCTTGCTCCAAACTCACAGGTGTCCTGAAGCAACTGGATCTATCCAACACCAACGTTCATCAAGACCTTCTAGAACCAGAAAGAACAATTAAAGCAGATCAGAGCCACAATTGGACTCCTTATACCGTTACCCGCCAATTAGATCTCTTTTGAAAGCCTTTCCAAGCCTCAACAGCTTCTCCAAACAACCTACTAACTCCTTCTTTCTAGTCCCAATCCTTAAAACCATACTTGGCTGCCGTCAGAACATCGCTAACTGCTGCCATATGTTTGGAAGACTTCTCTTCCCAATTGGTAGAAAGACACAATAGACCAGAAATAGAAGTTGACAACACCCACAACCCGGAATTGATATTGAATCCTATGATAATAGCCAGAAATGAAAATGAAAAGATCTTAATTGAACCATCCATCAATTCCGTCAGAGTTTCTATCAAGATTAAACAAGCAGATGAAATTGAACAAATCTTGGTGCACAAATTCACTCGTTTCTTGACTTCTCGTGCTGAAAACTTTTTCATATTAAGAAGAGTTCCAATTAAGGGCTATGATATTTCCTTCTTGATCACCAATTTCCATACCGAACAAATGTTAAAGGATAAATTGGTCGATTTTATCATTGAATTTATGGAAGATGTCGATAAGGAAATCAGTGAAATGAAGTTGTTCTTGAATGCCAGAGCAAGAGTGATTGCCGAAGCATACTTGACCCCATTTGATTAGTTACCTATGATGAACTAGTTAAAAAAAAGCCAATATGTCAATGGGCCAATTGGCCAATTAGTCAACTACAGATAACTACTTATTGTTGGCCATGTACGTTATAGCAGAAGCCTGGCTTTCTATGACCCTAGAATTTGGTTTCTGCGAAACCAGATACGAAAATACACGTTTTGTTTGAATAACCACCACCATTACCACTCCTACTATGATCACCACAATGATTAGTACGAGTGTGGCTGTAGACCTCTTTTGAATAGTGTTTTAGTTTTCTTTCTTGTTCGTTCGTCGTTCATTATGGTACTAAGTACAACTATCATACATACTATACATTACTATCTGATTCAGTATTACTTTCCTGGCGTGATAGCACAGGAACGTTTTGTAAGGCACTAGGAGACCGCTTGCTAAAGCTGGCACTCTCCATGTCGTTGCCTCTGACCAGTCTTTGCTGTTTAATGATTTCTTTTGGTGATAATCCTTGAGAAGACTGTGGAGAAGCAAAGCCTCCTCTTGGAGAGGCACCAGCTGGACCTGGCGAAGGATGGGCTGAAGTATCAACATAACTGTTGGTGCGGCCATGGAAAGCTTGGATTTGGGTCTTTTGCTGGCCATTGAAGGAAGGATGGCTCACCAATGCTGGTTGTTGACTGACACTGGACCTTTGTGATTCTGGTGGAACGTTTGGTACCACCATTGGAAGCTCGGTGTTATCGTTAAGCAAGCCTGGAATATGGTTCAACACAAGGTCCAATTGGTTCAAGGCATCGGCTACTTGGTCGAAACCCTTGGAAGACATCTTCAAAATCCATCTATAATTAAAGATCTGGTCTCTATAGAAATCAGCTTCTTCTTTGGTTGGTGCAGACATGAATAAAATAGCTGCAAACGTTCCGATAAGAGTGAAATTGGAAGTGGCTGATGAGTGCCAGAAGGAATGGATATGTTCTGGTTTAAGGTCTCTAACAAACTCTATGGAGCCAAGAAGACGGGTTTTGGCAGCAGTACGACACACAGTGATGAGTTCTTGTGGAGGGGTGTTTCCAGCCATTGTCTGTTGGTAGATAACGGTACTAATCTTTCTGTGAAGACTGAGTTCGGCTGCGAAATATGCCAACTGGAGGTAACCGTTGGAACACAATTTACGTGGTTGGACTGAGGCCATTTGGAGCTCCACTGGTAAGGAATGGTACCAGTTTCTAAGTCTTAACTGGAGAGGTTTGGCGAGCTTTAACACTTGGTTCACGTCAGTGATTTCTACCATAGCTCTCATGGAGTAGAACTGGTTGAGGATATCGGAAACGATCATGGAAAGATCAATGAAATTGCTGAAGATCTTCTTGCCGTTATCAATGTCGGAGGAGCCTTCCTTGAGGTCACCGTCGCCGTGCTTTTCTGGGAAATCTTCTTCTGCCAATGGCATGACAATCCAGTTATTTTCATTGATATGTGAAGGTCTGGAGTTCTTGAGTGAAAGCCATTTGTCTTCCATGTATACGGCCCAAGCAAGACGTTTACGTAACCCTCTTTCCCACTTTGGTAACTTCCAGTTGTTACAGTCGAGTCCAAGACCCAATTCTTCAGCCAATGACACTACTTGGGAGCATAAAACCCAGTCACTATAGTCGGAGTCACCTACTGGGCCTGAATTACCTTCTAAGGCTGGTGGAGACTTTTCATTGGCGGAGTTTCTGTTGGTGGCTGCATGGATGACGTTTTTACACTGTAATAAAAGAAGTCCGGCTTGCACAGCACTCAATTTTGGTCTTTTCAAGATTTCCAAAAGGTAATTGTTTAACCCTATTCTTAAAATTAAATCCACATTAGGCTTAGGGAATCTATTCAATTGAGGATCGTAATCCCACCATTGAATAGCCAATACGTAGACAGCTGCTAATAAAGGAGCACTGAATTCACGATGGGTACGGGAATACTTTTCAAGGAACACCTTTTTGTGAAGTATAGGATATGAAGGATGAATGATTCTGAAATAAAGGTCTATTAATATCTGGCCATGAGGAGCAATGAATTTTTCTATTTTATCCACGTCATTAGACATACTTTGGTACGAATGTGGAGATTGGTCGTCTTTCAACACGAACTGGACTTTATCTGAAACTTTTCTGAGAGAGATGGAATCGCTCAAGTTGATCTGTTCTATCTTGTTACTGCCACTAGGAGAAGGCAGGTTGGTTTGGGACTTGTTTTGGGAGTCAAGGATCATGTTTAAAAGGTTGATATCGTACAAATACGAGGTAGGCCCCACGTAGAAACTGGATCTGGGGAACTGAAGTGAAAGGGTTTTCTTTAAGAGCGAGTTGTTCATGGAGGAATAGTCCTTGACTGGTGCAACTTCTCGTATAGGCACATTTGGAGGCACTATATTGTTCAACTGGTCCGATTGTAAGAGGGCCAAGTTAGGGTTGTATGCTTCAGGTTCTTTAGTAGCCTGTTTCTTTCTTTGGTCTGTATCCTTTTCTGGGTTCTTTCTTTTGGCAGGGACTTCTGTGTATGTACAAGTAAGGGATTTGGATTCACATTGTACGCAATTGTTGGTGTTAGGGATAATGACACACTTGGTCTTTCTGCGTCTACAGTGGTCACAAGGCCGCCTTTGCTTGGTGGACTTGGATGCCAGGGTGACGGATTTGTCTCCAGAACCAGTGTCCGCCACAGTTTCTGTTGGGGTTGGTTGTGTAGTGATATCAGGGCCAGATACGGAGTGTTTCTGGGCCCCTTGATGCTGGTTATGGGACTGACCTTGGGAATGGGAGGAATGGGAGTCAGGATGGATGTTGTTTTGGAACTGGATACTTTGCATGATGGAGCTGGTACCAGTACCGCCAGGGGTATGGGTTCCGCTTCCGAGACCACTATGACCACCGCCGCCATGACCACTGGTACTACCAGGACCACTATGACCACCGCCAGGGTGAGAAAGGTCTATATTGTAAAGCATCTCGCCCTGGGGATCCATAAGTAGACTGGATGCCCAATTAGAGTCCAAATAGTTGGAATTAGGATGATGCTCAAACTCCGCCATACCACTACTGAAATCATGGGCGCCTATGCTATTATGATGGAAATGTTGATCGTTTTTGGTATCTCCAGATGCTTGGTTTTGGCCCTGGGCTCCTCCTCCTCCTCCTCCGGAGACGCTGTGATGTTCCTTGTTGTCTCCAGGTCGGCTGCCGTTGGAGTTATGAGATGAAAATGAGTTCATTTAGTATATTAGGGGCTAAAGGATAAAGGATAAAGGATAAAGGATAAAGGATAAAGGAACTTGGTTGAAAAAAAAAAAAATTAAAAAAAATTTTGGTTACCTTTCTTTAATAACTGATAGTGATTAGATATAGTGTTTTAAAATTCACAGAAAAAAAATATATATTTAGTTAGCCAAGGTTGAAACACACACAGAAACACACACACAAATCCAAGTTCAGTTACACGTTTGTATACGGGTTTAAAACGGGGGGATGGATGGCTAAAAATGATGGGTTCTGAAAGTGTAGAAGGTGAGGACTAACTCGAATAAAATTTTGAAGTGATTTTTAAAATTAATAAAAGGATGGAATTTCAAACGGTGATAAATTTTTGGAAACAGAAAAGGAAAACCGGTTTGGGGTAAAATTTAAAAGGTGATCTAAAATATATTGGGCCAGAAAAGTTTTTTAACCCGTGATACGATTTGCGGGTTGAGTGTCGTAGAATTTATGTATAATATGGGGTCGGAGTATGCAGGATGGATGCAAAAGTTTTTGTCTAACCAAGAGATATTGAGAATTATTCTGAATGGGGGAAAATCCGTGTGGATGAAATAGAGTTTGAGGAGATCCTATCCGCAGGGGAGTTCTGCTCTCCACCGCACTTCGTAGTATACCTGAGAGAAGGCATTCTACACTATATACTGATGTATTTTGATTGGTTGTTATAGTAGTACTAGTGGAGTATCGATATTGTGGTGGTGGATTCTTTCAGTATTGGACGGACCCTTATAAGGTAGGTGGTTTTTAGTTTTGTATGTGCGGAATTCAGCTGCACTGGCTGCAACTACAAGGTGCATCAGAACGTTGGCAGAAAATAAACCTATAATGTTGGAAGCGGGGCAATAATGACTGCAGAATTTTAGCGTCAACAGTCATATTTGGGCCTGGGCCAAGAAATGCGCCAGATGTAACTAATCACATCAATTTTTTGTTGCAGCACGTTTGAAGCGTATGAGCACTAAAGGTGCTGTAAGCTGTACCTACCACTACCACTAACTCTATACACCTCTATCATGAGCATCTGGAACATTGGGCGTGTCTCCGCTCCCCAACAACAATACCCAATTCATCGGATACAGGGAAAAAGTGTAGTTGGTGAAATTTGACTTAACCCATACCATCTGCAGCTTTGGCTAAGGCATTTGTGAAAAATGCGGTACGGGTCTTTTCACCCACCCATAAACAGTCCGTTCCAACCTATATGGCTAGACCATGGAGATTAGGCACAACCAAACGATTTACGACGATAGTGAGCGGAGTACAAGTGCAACCCATGCCTAGCAAAACGGCCAACGGGGCAAGATCCTCGCTACAGCTGGCCATTCCAGCCCTTACCTCGTCTAGGCAAGTGCCCATACACAGATCTCGCTACAGTGTAGCTCCAGACTGCAAATCTTCCACCAGCACTCGCAACCAGGTAGGAATGCTAGCACACTACGAAGAGCAATACCAGTACCAGCCCCACCCTCCTGCTCCTCTACCAGTAGTAGTAGCAACAGATAGTGCTATATTATATATTAATCTAATATGTTGTAGTTAATATGGTGGCTAATTTAACGTTCGTATTTGCTGTGCTTGGGTGGTTTTGTGGCTGGTGGCTCGTAGTTCTTGTGCCTCTAGTTGTCTCCATGTTTCGCACTTACCGGTTCGCATCACCATCAAATATACTCAACAAACAATACTATGATCTACAGGTAGTGTGTACCAAACAGAGTCATCTCAGAGTCACCCCACAGAGTCAAGTGCTATTGCACCATATCGTCGCTTGACCACGCCTTCTTGTAAGACGTGATGGACACGCCCATACGAATAGCAGTACCGAAGACCAAAAAGAGAAAGGTCAAGCCGATTCTAGACTTTTACGAAGACGAAGAAGACGAAGATCAACTCCACCAAGATCAGCATCAAAATGAGTCAACTGTCCAGAACAACCAACAAGAAGGTTCCGTCACAGTAAAGCCCTCGCTCGGACCAAAGTACATCAAGAAAAAAGACCGAGGAAACAGGGATAAATCTCAAGAATTAGCCAATGGTGATAGTCCCCAAGACAACCAGACCACCGAAGAGAGTCTGGGTGGTTTTTGTGGGCACAACAACGGATCAGGCAAAGTAGAGGTATCGTACGACGAGTACTGGACTTCTCAGTCGCCCCTCAAGCCCAGTATCACCTGGTTAAATCAGCAATTGCTGCAATGGGTGCCCGTAGCACCAGGGTATATGGACAGTAACCTCCAGGAGTATCTACAAAAACACCAAGCATTCAGCAGAGGAGTTCTAGAGAACAGTTCTGGGGTCAATTTGGGCAAATTGATCCAGCGCCAGTTTGGGCTTGAAGATATGGCACTAAACATCGCCAACTTCCGTCTATTCCTATACTCCATAGTCTACAACCATGCCAACAGCTTCACCCATCACCACCTCGATATATTTGTGGCTATAGTGAACAAAATACATGAGTTATATCAGCATTACTGGGACAAGCCAGAACAGTTGAAGCCACAGGAACAGACAACAGTCGAACAGGGAGTACGAAGAACAGTAAGAAAGGTTCAAATACCGCCTGTCATTTTAAAGAGGCTAACAGAGCAGGTATCCACAGAACGACCTACTACAATATAAATTAGTGTGGATTGATACCACTAAGTTCTATTATTGTGCTATGGGTATGGTCTATTTACACTATCAACATGTCTAAAGTATGGGTCAAAGAGGCTATCTATCAGTATCCAAGGATCCGCTCTCTCAAGTTCTTCAAGAACCCTTTATCGTAAATGTTGTCCAAATCAGTTTCCACTGAGTGGAGCTGTTTCAAGTTGTACCTGGAGATATCGTGGTTCTCTATCAAAATGTCCTCGTTCTTCAAACTGATATACACAATCTTATTGTCTCTGGTACTGGCTTCTTCCACATAAGGCTCTCCTCGAATGGCAGGCTCCACTCTGAACAAGAGTCCCAATCTCACCAAGTGCTCGACTTCGGTCCACTTATCCAACTCGTTTGTAGTTACTCCAAGATAGATATATCTGATATGGAGTCCAGTAAATAATGATGCAATTATAGAGAATAAAAAGCATAATATCACGAATACTCCGGTGACTTTGTTGTCGTATGTGCTAGATGTAATGAGTCCCCAGTACCCATCAATTGCAGATTTTGATTTTTCATGTTGCAATACAGTAAAACAAATGTATCCACCATATACCAAAAGGTTGATGTTTCCTATCAAGTAGAGGATGAACCAACGGTAATTATTGTAGCCAATACAATTGTTAACCCATACACAATGGTGGTCATAAAGCAAGTAGCATCTGTTACATACCGAACAATGCTTTGATCTGGCCGGTTTAATTATATTACATGTGTGACATACCTTATTATCAAAGAAGATCAATTGGTTATTAGGGAACGAGATCCGAGGCTTGAACAAAACAGCATCTCCAGGATCAGAAAAGACCGCCAAAAAGGTCGCTGAATATACCAATAAAATGGTAAACGCGATATAGAAATTGTTAGCAACGCCTAACTTCACAAGAGTTGGGTATGTTCTATACAAGAACTCTTTGATACAGTATGTAATAAGGGCCACGTAAAGAACAGGCACCACTGTGTTGATATAGAAAGCCAATTTTCCATCGAGTCTAGCGTTTAATGAATTGTATTCTGATGATACCCGCTTGAAAAGGATGATAAGCTGAAGTCGTATTCTGTGGATAGAGGTGTTTCTGAGACTAGGCAGGTCTCCAAAGATAAGTATGGCCGAGGATGCCGCGAAAACGGCTATAATGAACAAGATAAAAGTGAATAGTATCATCGCTGAAATCTCTCCGCTACTTTGGAGTGAAATGCTATGTTAGGAAGCAGGCAGTGGGTGTAGAATGGTGGCCTTTTGGTACTAATGGTGGCTGTCCAAATCCGTTAGGTTGTACTTTTGATGTTGGATCACGTGACCTATACCGACTAAAATTATTTGCAAAAACCACTATATTAGCGGCTCTTATTGTTAGGGAATGTCATTAAGGCGATGCGTGTTCAGTTTTAGAGTAAAATAAGTATGTATTGGGGTTTTTTGTCCTCTTTCAATATAACTATTGCGCTTGTACCTAGTTGCAAAAAATAAGATGTTCCTTGAGGTAATACAAGCCCCATTCTATATAGCATACATTGCTTGGTATTATATTAATTAATGACACTGTGATTCCATTTAGTTACGATTAATATATATTCCCAGTCATTGAGTTCATTTGCACGGTTAATTCTTTGGATTAACAATCCTAGTAGCTCATTATTAGCCTTCATTAGTGAAATTATTTTATCAAAAGAAGTATTGTTCATAGAATGATTACCCTTTTGGCAATAAATACATACTTCAATACTCTAATTCTCTCTATATGTAACTATGTTCATATGTTCCATTATTGGTACTGTAGAAATATACCATTGACCACTTTTCCTCAGTGCTAAACTCCAAACCAGCTCCACATTGCTAAATTCTTTACGGACCCTCTTCTATAAACCCTTCTATAAAGCTCAATTATGTCTCAAAACGGTATTATCAATAATTTACCCCAATGGTATATTTTCTTGACAATAATTAATTAACCCAAGTAGTATATATTTACTAAAACACTCGTATTTCTACGTTGTATTGTATTTATTAATTAGTAGTGTGGTCTCTAATAATATTTGGTCTCCACATTGTTATCCATGACGAATTGATAAGAGATCTGGTAAGTAACATCCCCTCCAAAACCAACCCAACCAACCAAATAATCAAATTACTGTAATCCCATGATTTTCTCTTTTGTCTTGTATATTCCCAATGGGTCCTAATTGGGAGATCTCTAATAAAAAAAATCGCAGGAGTTTCATTGGAAAGGCGGTGATTGTTCAGACTACACTGTCCAACAGCCTGGAATGTTATTCCCGTAGTTGTCAAGACACTTGAACTTACTGGCCCACTGTGACCCGTTACCCGTTACCTCCAGAACCATCGCTATTTTGGTCCCTGTTCCACCTCCTACAAAACCTTAATTACCAACCCTTCTCTTACCTCGTCTCGTCCCCTTGCACCTAATTAATAGTCTTCTGAAATTTACGTCAAAGCTCATAAGCTTAACGGTCACATGAACTAATTAAACCAAAAAAAAAATTGTTCTATTACTCGCACTACTGTTCCCGTTTTAGGTATTATTGGTGGTGGGTTTGGTCCTTTGTTGTTCCTGGTAGGTAAAATATTTTTCGCTTTTTCTCTCTCGGTACTGGCGGTCCCTTTGATCCAGGGTTCTCTCGCTATGATCCATCACGCGTTCTCCCTAACTTTTCCCCCTAACTACACTGTATAGTACCGATCCAAGACAAAGGTCCCACCAACGCCATTACGCGTTTACTCTCTACCGCAAATCTTAACTACCACAACCACAACCACCACATCACTCCACTAACACCACATCCTCCACAACAATAACATCCTTCACCGCCAAAACCGCCAACTATCCTGTACTCCATCGCCCTAAAACTCCCATTCTTTCTAATTTTTAGTCCCCGCCGCTTACGTAACTTTCCTCCCTCTACCGACTAACCTGCCTCGTCTCGTCTAGCCCAGGCCAAAACCTCTGCGCGCGGTTATCAACATATAACCCTCTCTGTTACTGTTATCTTTTCTACTACTACTAGCAACTCACCAACTCACCAGTTACCGAACCCCCAACTACCACTACCACTACCCCTTCCTCTTCCCATTCCCCTTATTGGTACACAGCATGTCGAATTACGTGACGATATTGGGCGAGGAAATCACCAATGTCAAGCATTTGCTTGCGGCCATTCCGTTTTCTCCTAAGATGGAGTTTGGTGAAGAGCATTTCCTTAATATATATCGTCTTAGTAGACGGTCACTAGAACAACTTAATGATCAACCAGAAAAGTTCCCCATTGATTCCAATCGATTGTTGAAGCTTGGGATTTCTCTCGGTAATCTTATCAAGACTCTTCAATTGGATGAAGAGTTATATCAACAACAACATCAACAACAAAAGACATTTATTAATAATTTGAACGGAGCAAAAGGTACCAGTACTCCAGTTCCAGCCACTGCTAGGTCACTGGGCTCAGGAAGTCCAGATTATAATCCATTCAATGAACCACCTCAACCAGTTCAATATACCAAATTAATTGTTAATTCAGCTCCTCAACCACAACCAGTACATCAAATCAAATTTATTAAAAATTTATTAGTATTACTTAAAAATTTCGATATAGGTGGGAATAATTCTAATGGAAATCAAATGAGTAATTCTTTTAATATGAAATTACAAGAATTATCTAATAGTCAATCTAATTCGACTATAAATCAATTAAATGGTGAAGGACTTGAAGGTAATAGTAGTACAGCATCACCAATCAAACTTAATTCAAAGCAATTATTAATTGAAAAATTAGAGATTAATATAAAGCTTGATAATTTATTTATTTATAAAGTGTTATTAAAGATGATCTTAAGGATATTTGAAATTTTACAACAAAATTTAATTGAAAATAATCTTGATACTAATAATAATAATGTGAGTCGAACTTCCACTAATAATGAATATGAAGAAAATTCATCTATTTTTTCATCTACTTCGGCAAATTCTAGTGATTCAAATTCTTTAATTGCTGTGGATGAATATTTAAAGATTCTTAAACAGATTTTAAATCGGATTTTATTTGGTTTAATTGAACCATTTATAAAATTGATTTTAAATGGTTTGATGGAAAATCAATTACAGGGTGATTTTAATAAATTGATTAATAGCTTGTGAAACCAGCAAACAATCAAAATCAATCGTTTGACTTTTGGGATTTTTACAAGTGGGGTTTTCAATAATGCAATAATGGTTTTTTTTCTTCAAGCAGATAGTTAATAGAATGTGATGATGACCAGAAAAATGTAGTGCTGGTATAATTGTACATTATACTAGCTTCGGTAGACATGAGCTGACAATTGAGATAATTAAAAATTCAATTGCAGTTGCGATCTGATATTATATAGCACGTTCTTGGTACTTCTGTTTCCCACTCCAACCTCCAATTGGTTCATCTCCCTCGTCAGTGCCACCAGCCTATTGTTTGGCAAGTTAGTGGTACGGAGGCCACCAACAAACACGGTGTGGCAACACACAACTTGTAAAGCCGTCTAATTGTAGCTTTGATTGGCCCCTGGACGTGTCGATCTCTCTTGATCTGGCTGTCATGGCGCCAATACCGTCTCGGATCTAGATTGATCAGAACCCAACGAGACCCTTTCAACCACGGTCAACGTGGCCATTGGTTCATCAACATCTATATGAACCACCAATCGGCAACCTTTCTCCATATCATATGACTGGTTCTTCTACCCAATACCTTTCCTAGTAATGGAAATATAACAAAGCTAACCAAGCCTTCGATCTGTTTCATGCTTTCTTCCCACTGTTCTTGGGCGGTTAATTGATAATCATCACTATCATCAGATTCGTAATCTTCATCGTAGTCGTACTCGTCATCAGTGACGAATTCCTCTTTGGACTCGCTGGCAATGATGTTTCTCAATTCTTCTAGCTGGGACATTGGTGGTGGTGGTGATTGGTTAATGGGGGATCTGATTAGTTGTAGTGGTGAGTTCTGTGCAGAACGGTGGGAGTTAGTGAGACATTGGGCTCATTCCAGTGTCTCAGTGAGGTTCCAGCGAGACTAGTGAGACGAGTGAGACTTTAGTGAGAGCCATACCGCGAAAAAAGGACAAAACTCACTAGTAATGAAACATCCACAACACCATAATTACTAGAGATAGACAGTGTAGAAAAGATCATATCAGCATCAAGAAGTGATATTCGACTGGTAAAAATACTGGGTTTGTTAATTGGTTTTTCTGGTCTTTTTTGGTGCAGAATTATGGCCTTGGTGTTGCCTGTCATCTCTCAGTATCGCTAAGTCCACTGGGTCCACTAGACACTAAAAACTACAACTCCCATAAATTCTCCCTAAAATTTGGTAAACCGCAACTACTCTCATATTCAAAAACTCACAAATTCTCTCTTCTATTTAATCATCTCCGTCGTACTTTTCACCTCTTTAATTATTACCACATTGTACGTTCCACTGTTTCTCTATCTCGCACCAGGTGATCTACTGATCTCCACTATTTCTCACTAACCAGGCCGCACCAAGTTTGTTCGGCAGCTCATCGCGATTTTCACCAACCAAAGTGAAGTCTCTAATCCGTACCATCAGGAATAAGTTCCGTACTCGCCCATTACCAATGTCATTCAACCTCGACGACTTCCAAGTCATTCGTGAAGGTAAGGCAGAAATCCTTGCTCCAAAAGAAGACAAGGTTTTCTACAACCCAATCCAACAATTCAACAGAGACTTGTCAGTAACAGCCATCAACGCCTGGGCCGAATTGAGACAACAAGCACTTGAAAAGAAGGCCAACAAGAAGTCTGTGGCCAAGACCACCGAAGATGAAAATAACAAGGAACTAGAACAACAAGAACAAGACCAAGAAAATAACAAGAGAAGAAAGGTCGATTTCAAGTTCGATATTCTTGAAGCCCTCAGTGCTACAGGTTTAAGAGCTATTCGTTATGGACATGAAATACCCCAAGCCCGTCGTATCGTAGCCAACGACTTGTTACCAGCTGCCGTAGAAGCCATCACCAGAAGTGTTGAACACAACAAATTACAAGATAAAGTGGTTCCTAACTTGGGAGATGCCATCAAGTACATGGCTGGAAGTGATGATAAATTTCATGTTATCGATTTAGATCCATATGGTACTGCGGCTCCATTTATGGACAGTGCTATTCAAAGTATCGAAGATGAAGGTCTTTTACTCGTCACATGTACCGATGCAGGTGTGCTTGCGGGACTGGGATATCCAGAAAAGTGTTTTGCCTTGTATGGAGGTAACAACTTTGGTAATGGAGGTTTTATCAACGGTGAAAGTAACCATGAAGCAGGACTCCGGTTGATTCTTCATATGATTGCCACCACTGCTGCCAAATACAAGAAGTCTATTGAACCAATTCTTTCTCTTTCCATTGATTTTTACATGAGATGTTTCATTAGAGTCAGAACCTCTCCCCTTGAAGTTAAGCAATTGAGTTCCAAGACTGTGCTTGCTTATGGATGTAATGGATGTGGTCATAAGGAATTACAACCATTGGGAAGATTTAACAAGAATAAGCATCAATATCCTAAACTTGAAAGATCCATGCTGGGAACTTGTGTCTACTGTGATTCTTTCTATACGGTAGCAGGACCTATGTGGGGAGGAAAATTACATAACCACGAATTCATTGATAAGATCTTAGAGCTCAACAACAAGTCTGATAAATCTGTTTACGGTACTACTGAAAGAATTAAGGGTATGTTAACGGTTGCAAAATCTGAACTTGAAGATCTTCCATTTTACTTCAACCTTAACCAATTGTCATCTATTTTCAAGACCTCACCAATTTCTATCAATGAGTTTGTCAGAGCCATTGGTGGTTTGGGCTACAAGGTTTCTTTAACCCACGCCAAGACCAACTGTATCAAGACCGATGCTCCATGGGAAACCATTCTTCAAGTCAAGAGAGAATGGTTACGTAAGGGTAACGAAGAATACCTTAAGCTGGTTGAAGATAAGGAACTTAACGAAAAGAGTCAAGCCAAGGTTGATAAGATCAAGGAAGACATCTACTGTTCTGTTAATCTTAATGAAAATACCACTGGTTACAAGATTCTTGAAAGAGTCAAGGACCAATTGGAAGTGGACTTTGTCACCGATAATGAAGTGAGTAAGGAAGTCAACAAGTTGAGAAAGGTCAAGATGGTGAGGTACCAAGAAAACCCTACCAAGAACTGGGGACCAAAGGCCAGACCAGGAAATTAATCAAAGCAATCGTTGATGAAGAAAGAAGAACGAACAAATACGAATTGGGGATTAATTGGTAGATGCAAAAGCAATTGATGAGAACTAGGAACAAACCCCTCCTGAGCATAGTTTGGCCTATTCTTTTACATAGTAAGCTAATTAAAATAGTCAAGTAATGTACGATACAATAATATAGCAAATGAGATCACTCAAGTAGCGTTATCGTAATTCCAATTGTGGCATTCCTCAAGCTTGCCATGACTTTAGGGGTGTTAAATAAATAGAAATACTGAGGAATTTGCCCAATAGGATTTTGCAGCAATAGTGATTTCAGTGTAGTTTGTGGGTCAGTAAACCATTGCATAATTAGCAATGAATCATACAGATACTACACATAATACAGATACTAGGTAATACAGATAATTCGGATTATTCAGGTGAGTCAGTTTCATGTTGTGAATGTCAAAAGCACATATCGGAGTTAATCCACTATCCTGGTTATGTCCAAAAATAATAATTGCGTCACAACAGCAAGATTCTGACTCAAGTGATTTGAGTCACAATCTGGCATTAAATAGACTACAATATTAACCATATTAATTATTTAACACTGAAACTGTGTGAGAGGGCTTAACAGTACACCCGAACTGTTTTCGAAGTTTTTAGTAATGTCTACATTTTGGTTTTAAATACTGTCCACGTTCATGACCCATGGCTTATACAGTATTCACTATACAGTCGTAACCATCTTTAAAAAAGTTCATAGCCTTGACTTATGTAAGATTTCACCCGCGTGAAAGTGAGCGTTGCAACTTGGATGGTTGTTGTTTGGAGAGGGGCAAAAGTGGGTCATCACCGTTGGAAACTCTGTTATGAATCAGGGACTTGATCCTTTGACTCGTCTACGCTGGTCATTAAATCCCAAAACGTTTCGAGTAAAAAGAGATGAGATGAGATGAGAGATGAGATGGCAAAAACCTACATCATGTACAATTATACAGCTGTAATC
>JAJMGB010000041.1:0-94840 GCA_030568535.1 Suhomyces anneliseae
GAACTATATCTCTTTGCGAATAAAGGGTATAGGTATATTGGTATTGATACAATTTTGGAAAGCTGGATTCAACTACCAGTACTTAATAATAGAATTACATGTTGGAACAACTAAATAGATACATTATAGAAACCTCAAACTCTATTGAAATCAGAAGTAAACGTAAGAACAAGATTATTACTGCAAAAGCTGCTAAAGCTTTCACATTCAGCCCAAAAAAATGCCTCTGATCGAACGTTTTACCAATTGGGTTAAGGTATGTTGTATCATGCGACACAAGCTAACAACATGCTGCAAATTTGTCATATTTTATTTCAAAAGTACGTCAATTGTAATGGGAACCATCAGGCACCATGTGGGAATGAACCGTATTAGGAAATAGATTTTCGCCTTGAAAGTCCTCCATATGGCCGAGTTCACATTTCCAAACCTTATCTTTGTAACGGGGAAAGGTGGAGGAAGGGTCCTAATTATACAGACAATAATTCCACAATAATTCCAGACTTATAACCATACAAAAACGGTGAATATTAAGTGAATTGCCGTAATTAATATTTTTCTTAATTGTTTTTCACCAGGTCTAAAATATAACAGCCGATGTTGTTAAAATATGAACCGTAATTTTTTTTTTTACCTCTAATAGTGTTTAATTTCTGTTATACGAGTATACGTCATGAACGGAATTTTCTGGTAATAGTTCTAGACTCACTTTTAGAGCGATTACGATCGGCACGACAACAAGGCACAATGACTTATGTTTTGCACCGCCTATAATTTTCGTTTCAACGTGACTAGGTAAATTATTTGGTCTAGTGGTAATCAATTAGACACACCCATTTTTGAGGCTAATGTGATATCTAATTATAGTCCGAATTAATTAGGTGTGGATGAACCTTCCGGATTATTTTCAACCATAGGTAAAGTTAATAGTTACAAGATAGGAAACAGTATAGTTCTGGTAGTATCAGTTTTAGACCGGTAATCACCATCACCTACCTGAAAATCATACATCGACTGGTAATTGGGTCGTCCATTGCTCTTTCCATCGGTATTTATATCAATATTTTGTCTCAAGCAAATTGGCTGATTTTTCACAATTTGCGATGAAACTCAACTTAGTTTTCCATTTGAATTATCTTTCTACATTATTTATCAAACCCCTTCATCTATTAATGTTTCTGTACGTACAATATCAACAGTGAGCCAGAACCACTCTGCACCATAATGAGTAGTGTGGTCCATTATTGCTTGTAGTTTCCAAAAAACTAGTAAGCTGGTATCCAGAAAATCCAAGACATTTACTGAATACTCATCAGTACCAAAGAAAACAGCTTGCTAAAATCTCAGTTCCAATGGTTATACTCATACTTACTAGAGGAGCTTCCAAGCAATGACTCAGTTATTCAATTACTCCGATTACTCCCCATTTACTTCTTACCAGCGGCAGCAGCAGCTTCAGCAGCAGCTTCCAAAGTCTTCTTCTTCTTCTTGTCATCGATTTGTTCAACCTTGACTTCAGTCAAACCCTTTTCTTCCAACAACTTTTCAATATATTCCTTGGCTTCATTACTCACATCACCTTGAACCAAGATCTCATCCTTCTTTTCGGCATTCTTGGTAACAGTGGCACCAGTGGCAAACTTGGAAGCAAAAGTCTTACTCAATTTCTTCATATCAATATTGAAAACTTCCAATCCCGATATGGAGATAATATGCTTTCTCTTGTTTCTTTCAATACGCTTGATGGTAACTTTAGATGCCAATTTCTTTTGTAATTCTCTTTCTTGCTTAGCTTCTTCTCTCTTTTGTTTCTTTTCCAATTCTTCTCCCATCTTTTGTTCCTTTTCTAATGATAAAGTGGAGGTTTGGTTGGCCAATGCTTCATCACTGTAAAGCTTTTCATACAATTCTTGGTCGTTTTCTGAAAGCCATTCTTTACACTTTTTGAAGGTTGGAGTGAACTCACAGTATTCTGGTGGGAAACTGCACACACCACAGTATAACACGGATTTAGGTAAAACTTCAGTCATCGTTATTGATCTTAGTACTGGTTCATTCTTGAGATACTTTTACTATATGAGGTCGTGCGCGGATCAATGGATATGATGATTTATAGTAGCAATAAAGTTTGGGAAAACAAGAGTAAAGTAATCCAAAAGAAGGAAGAAAAGATTGGAATTATTTAATAAGATTTTAAACTGTTCATTTGGTTCAATTTGATGAATTTTCGGTATTTTGGGGTCCGGATCGGAATTGGCGTGCACTGCTCAAGTCTAGTCCAAAGTTTTACCAGAACGATGGTATAAAACTTATGAAAATTGGATATAGAGGCAATAAAATCGTTTGAAATCTGTTGAAGTGTATAAATCATCAAGAAAATGTGAAATTTGGCTTTTTTTAGGGTGTATAAAGACAAACTCTAAGTGTTCCATCTAGCGACATATAACGACACTGCGACATTTTAGCAGCTCTACTACCCATCAACCTTAACAAGAACCTAAAATACTAAGACTCTTATGATAAGATTAAAGTTATATAGCTGGGAAGTTAATAATTTATTTAATCTAATATTTATATACTACTAGGAATGCCTGTAATATAGGATTTGATTTCTACCTACATCTTACATTTTATAACAATCATTTAAATATATTAATGTCACTATCATAATGCCATCGAGGCTCTATGAAAATTAATGGCATGGAAAATAGTGGGTTTCCACTATCAAATTACAAGAAAATTGGATTAATAAACTCCAGTGGGAATGGTGATAATGTTGGAAACATGAGACGAATAAACACTTTAATAATCATAATTATCAGCCACTTGGAATGCTCTGACTGGTCTGAAATCTTCCAATTCAACACATCTCCATAAACTCTTGGTTAATAAAGTCTTATCGTCAATGATTTCATAAATCTTTGATAAATAATACCAGAGTTCAGCATTGTTGGCACCATATGGCCAACTTAATGAATAACCTTCTAAAAGATTCTTTAATCTGATAACACCAGCATCACGATCCTTACTGGAAATAAATAAAGATTTATCAGCTTCATCATCAATAATGAATAATTTGCACAATCCTAAAATTGCATTACCATAATTGACCTTATCAGAAGCATTCTTTTCTAACTCTTCAAGTGATTTTTCTAATTCTTGTAATGATAAGAATTTTCTGGACTTGGAGGTTAAGTATCCTAACATGGTGAATGTCTTCACGTTTGGTTCATTAACAGTTTCTGCTTCAACTATACATTGTTCAGATTCTTCCAACATACCAATCTTCAAGTAAATCTTACTGGTCCATAACCAAATATCTTGTAAAATTTTCTTTTCTATGGTAGTAATCTTTTGATTGATAGTTTCACTTGTAGAATGCTTAACAATAGCTGGTCTGACATTTTGCTTACTGATTTGCTTCAAGTTTTCAACAGTTTCGGAAGGTTGTGGCTTACCTCTTCTGGAAAGTCTTCTAGAGAAGTCTCTGGTCTTAGTACGATGAAGGAAACCATTGGAATGTCCGTTTGATTGACCGTTTGCTTGACCATTTGCTTGACCATTAAGAACACCATTAGAATGACCACCGGCATGACCATTACTGGCTGGAGCAATAGAAATGTTTGAAGTAACTGGACCAATAACACTTGGACGATGAGACCATTTAGCATCATGAGCAATTGGAATCAATCTCTTTGGTTCTTTAGCTTGTTGATGTTCAACTGTGAAAAGTTCATGATAAAGCATAAAAACTTCAGAAAGATATTCCAAAATGTATTGAACACCATAGATTGATTCCCAAACTGCCAACTGAGTAAGTTTCAATTGAAGAATTTCATATTTAGCTTCAGTAGTCAATTTGACATCCTTTTGATGATGTTTGGCAATAAATAAACCAGCAATATTAAGGGCATTATTAATGAATTTTTCAGATTCTTTGAGAGGAGCTGCTGATTCGGAAACTTTCTTTCCGTTTAATGCACCCAAACCATCAAGGTTACCATTCTTATCTGGTTTTATAAGATCAGGATCATTAGTTTCAAATGAAGTAAGTAATAAAACCATAAGATTCCAAGTTTTAAATGATTCTGGATATTTTTTCAAAATAAATTTACAAAGTTTCAAGGATTCCTTCAAATAACCTTCAAATGATAATACCAATGCATAATTGAATAAAAATAATGGATTACCAGTAGAATTGACAATTAAACTGTTCTTATAATATTTCAAAACCTTTAATTTGTTACCATCTAAAATGGAAGCAGATGATGATTGATGAATAGATAAATAATAGTAATAATAACCCAAACTAAACCAGACTTGAGAAATTAATTCAATGAAAAGTGAATGATCGGAAAGTAACACATTAACATTATATTTCTTATAAAGGAATGATAATAATCCTTGAGTAAGTTCCACATTATCACCACCTTTCAAGGATTCAGATTCATGAGCTTCATCATAAGTCAATCCCACAGTATCTTTAATAATATCCAAGTAATTAAGTAATTCTTTAGAAAACTCTTCTAAAGATGCTAAAAGTCTATGAGGAGCAGTATGTTTAAATACCTTTTTCTTTTTCAAAGGATTAAATTCGATAAGACAAATCGAATAGATTTCCATGATTTGTAAAATATCATCGAAATTTCCTTCGTGTTGTTTGACTTCTATATCAATATAGTTTCTTAAAGTTCTAAAAGCAGCCAAGGCTTCATCAACTTCACCCAATTCAATTAATACTTTAATGAGGTTAATTAAAACGGTTTGACTTTGGTAAGTTTTAAGAGTACAATTAACCAAGAATTTCTTGGTCAATGATGGTTTCAAAATAGTATAGTTGAATGGAACTTGGTTCAAGGTTTCATAAAGATTGTAGACGAATTGGTCCAAATGAGATGGAGTTTCATTAATTAAATCATAATCATGTTCATGACCTTCAATTTCAGATAATCCATAACTAATACCATTTAATGTCTTTTCTTCACTAGTTGCTTCAGCAGAATTTGGGAATTCCATCTTAGTGGAAATTCTTTGGTTAATTGAATTTGTCAAATAGCTTGAAAGATCAGATTTGAAGCCTTCAACTATATGATTGGAAGAAACTGATAATGCACTGACTCTTACCAAATAATTAGCATAACTAATGAATGCAATTGGGTTTCTGGAGATCTTCAAAGTTACCAAATCAGCGAAAGTCAATTTGGTACGACCTTCATTGGTTAAGATTTGAGTTAATCTGAAAAACAATACGTTTAACCAGTAATTGGCAGAGGTTTGTGATTTTTTGAATGGTCTCTTGTACCATACCAAGTAGTCCATCAATTTTGAAGAAGAGTTGCTTTCAAAAGAGCTAATGACATAGTATCTGCAAATTAAGTACTCAATGAACTCATTATATGGATCACTAGTGGATGGTTGTAATGTAGATAATGGGACTTGGTTAAGTTGATAATCGGATTGGTCAAATTGAGAGTCCAAGTAGTATAAATGACCTAAAATCACATTATAGTAGAATCTTTCCACCCCGTTTTTGAAATCTTCATGATAAGTTTCATTGACAGTGGTGGTATAAGCAATCAATTGCAGTAACTTTTCTTGTGGTTGATGGTTACCTTGACGTTCAAAGTGTCTGGCAGTAAGAAACTCCTTACCAGTGAACTCATTTTGAAGAAGAAGTTGAAGTTGGTAATCAATAAAGATAAGTTGTTGGAGATAACTGGTGGATTCTTGGAACTCCAATACATTTTTCGGAAATCCTCCGAGATTAACGGTGATGATATTCTCCATGGATGATGATTATTGTGATGATGGTGATGGTAATATTAAATGTGTCAATAGCCGGAGAAAGGCGATGTTTCAATCGGAGTTGTGATATTTAATCAATAGCACAAGTTTGGCTAATGTTGTTTTGAAGTTGATGTTTTTTTTTTTTTGCTTTTGCTTTTGCTTTTGCTTTTGCTTTTGCTTTTGCTTTTGCTTTTGCTTTTGCTTTTGCTTTTGCTTTTGCTTTCAACTTTGTAAACCTGATAGCTGATGATTGAACCTAATGGTGGTAAAACTTATCAACTACAACGGAGACAAACAAAAATCAAGGGGAGATCCAAGTCAATAACAATATGAACGATTGAGTAGTGTTCTATCTCAACTTGGGCTATAGTCTGATAACTATATATAAAGGGATGGAAAAAAAACGACCAAAATCGAAAAGATGAGAAAGTTGTTCCACTTAATATGATCAATGTCGAGATTCAATGGCTACACGATCCAATTTGTATAAGTACTGTTGAGGGAAACAATTACGCGACATTTCACAATGTCCTCCCCAGATTCATGTGCACAAATTACTTTCGAGACAATGCCAGATTGAGTAATTTTGGATCTGGGACCCCCGCTATCATGGATAAATGGAGCATGAAAAAGCTCGGTCATATGATTTAAAAAAATTGGGTGTGATGGGTTCTTTTTTATCCATCGTACATACTTTATTACTATACTATAGATATCTGTACTCAACATCTTTCAAAAACTTTATACAAACCTGGAAGGTCGGCGATCTGAATAATATCATTGTTGAGATCTTTTGTAGCTAAGAAACGCAGTTTCATAAGCGGAAATAACATTTCAAGCGAACGATTTAAATCTTCAACTAATTCAATTTGGTCCAGATCTAATTCAATAGGTGCTGGGATATAAAGTAATGCTATTTGTTTCATTACTCCTTGTAGACATTCTTTCTCATCTTCAAAATTAACCCTCATACCTAATCGAAAAATAAAGTATGCTAATTTAGACATAACTGGGGTTATATCTTTTAAAATTAATGGTAGAGTAGACAATTTTAATTTACTAGAATCATTATCATCTCTAAATATAGTAATTTGAAAGTATTCTTGAAGCATTTCCAGCATAGCTTCAAGTTTTTCAAATACTGTTTCTTTTGGTACATCTGTTTTCAACAGATCCATAATTTCATCTAGTGAAATTGGCGGATTTAATTTAATTGTTCCGTAGTTACAAAATTCTTCGAGTGCCACCTGATAGTAGAATTCACTCAACACTGAAGAATAATCACAAAGATAGAGTCGAACATCATATTGGAAACAGCATAATCTTTTTTTCTCATCAACTACCCCAACATATACTGCATTGTTGAAAATGTTGGTAAGAGGTTTATGAACTTCTTGTTCAAGTTCCTTTCTAAGTTCCTTGATACTGTCCAAATTAACTTTGACCAATGGTTTAGTGGTGGTATTGATGGTTGTAACTATGAAAGGGTCCGATGAGGAGAACTCATTCTCCGCACCCTCAATATCCGTTTCCGCCGCACCACTGTCCCCTTCCTCCTGCGCATCATCTTCTTGTGCTTCATTCTCAACATCTTCACGTTCTTCTTCCGCGGTTACTAGCACATCCTCATCTTCATCTTCATCTTGTTCTACTTCCGCTTCTGGTTTCCGTACTAAATCCGTCTCCTGCTTCATTTCATCTTGTACTATTTCCTCTTCTTGCAGTATTTCTTCAACTTGGATCTCTTGGACTTCTTTGTACTCCGCTGCATCTTCTATTGATTCCGCTTGTTGCAGCTGGTCCAAATCTGGATTGTGTTCCTCATCATGATCCTCGTCCTCTTCCACTTCTTCATCTTCATCCTCGTCTTCTGCAAATTCTTCATGTGTTCTTTGTGGCTGCGAAAGCTCTTTTCCCATTTGTGACATGTAATTTCCCTTTGTTTGTTCGGGAAGAAACGAGCTTATCTTGCTTTGCAGTGGATCTACCCGAACTAGCTTATTTTCTTGTCTCTTTTTGGCAGCCACAACAACTTCATAGTCGTCGTTTCTCGGTCTTTTTTCACCATATCCAAGAATTGTTTGTGTCTTGAATTTTCGGGAAGTATCTACTTTTGATAATTCTGTATGAATGGCTTCACTAATAAGTTCCACTATTTCTTCTTCATTTAAAAATCTTACTTCTCGCTTTGTAGGGTGGATATTCACATCAAGGTTCTCTGGCTCAATCTCTAAACTCATATATACAAATGATTGACCACCTTTAGGAAGAAATACTTGGTATGCTGAATTAATTCCTCTCTTGAGAGGATCGCATGTAACTAGCCTGTGATTTATAAAGAAAACAGGAGGGATCTTCCGCTTATTATCATAATTTGGTGAACTAATAGCACCACTGGCTCTTATTAAACCATATTTATTGGCAGGGATATCGATTTCGATTAGCTCACTCGCTATTCCGTTTCCGAATACTGTTCTTATTCTCTCTTTTAATGGCAAATTGGGTCTGGTAGCTATCAAGTGCTGGGATTCCCCATACTTTTTACAGGTAATACCTACCCCAGATGAATGTACTGCGTATCTTCCGATGACATCCATAATCTTGGAAAATTCTTCACTCTTTGATTTCATTGATTTAACTCTGGTTGGAAGATTATAGAATAAATCCTCCACGATGATCTGGGTCCCGTCCTTACCAGCAATTGGTTTAGGTTCACTTCCAACCAGGGACTTGAAACTGGGTCCTACCATCTTTCCGTCTGTATAGAACGCCTTGTATGCTAATTGGGACTCTTTGGTCTTGGTTATTACTGATAACCGGGAAATGTGCAGTATACTGGCTAAAGCCTCTCCTCTGAACCCATAGGTTGCAATGGACTCTAAGTCTTCATATTTGACAAGCTTGGAAGTGGCAAATCTCTCGCACAACAAATCCAAGTCGTCCTTGTTAATACCTGTTCCGTTATCGGTTATTTGAAGCATCTTTAATCCTCCATCCTTGACTATGATATCGATCATGGTGGATTTGGCATCAATAGAGTTCTCCAACATCTCCTTTAGCGCATTGGATGGCCGGATGATGATCTCTCCCGCCGCTATCTTGTTAACTACCGAGGTATCTAGCTTCTTGATGGTGGACATGGTGATGGTAGTGGTGGTGCTGGTGCTGGTGGTAAAGAGGTGTAGATGTAGAGTCGCGTGGACTTGGATCAATTACGCGTGCAACTTCAAATGTCAAACAACCATCAAATCGCGAAGATCATCAAGTATCACCAGAAGTACTGCACCAACATCACCAAATTATCACCACCACATTTCATCATCGTTACTGGTATCACAATCACTCTGTTCTATTACTTGTGTTGATTCCACAATTGTTCATTTATTCGCCACACAGTGTGTAATTGCATTTAGCGCCAGCTTTCTTCGGTTTAGTTGATCTACTTCACTTTGGCCTTACAAACGAAGAGTACAGACCTTTTCAATTCAATTTCACTTGATCCAAAACGAACTTGCCACACTTGTACTATTTCAATAAATACCCCGCAACACCCGTACCGCTACACCATTTTACACTGATCGAACTTGGTCTGTTTACGATCTAATTCTACCAAATCTCATACATTTCAAATAATCATATTCCAAACATGGACCCTGAAGAAGAAATAACCCGTAAGCGTGACGGTGAAGAACTCGTCCAGGATTATGAAGTCCTCAAGCAAAAGATCCGTCATCGTTATAATGAAGCCCACAAAGGTACTGCTGGAGACCTCATAGCAGAACATATCCAAGAATTGAATCGTATTTACAGTAGTGTTCAACGGGACAAAATCACTGACACCACTATCCACTTGAAAGATTCCGAATTATTACATGAAACAGCCAATTTCCTCGCTACAAACTCCAAAAACATCAAAGTCGGAGACGCTGGGATCTCCTTAAACCAAAAAGATGTCATACTAAAGGTCCAACGGTACCTTAACGAAGAAAAGACAGACGAGCAACTAGAACAAGACTATGATAATGCTGAACCTGAAGAGACCGAAGAAAAATTCAACTCTTTCAACTGGTTGAAATTAGGTGCTTTATACTACAGTGTGAGTAAGAAAGTGGTTCTGGTGGACTTCTTAAATGGTCCATTATCTACAGAAAGAAAGAGACCTGTGTTAAGACAGAGAATAGTGGACGATACAAAGACCTTAAGTTCTACCACTACCGCAAAACAAGTCCAACCAGTGGATATAGTTGGAGATCAAGAACAACAGAATACAGCACATATGGTCAAAAGCATCTACGAAATATACAGAGAAAAGGAAATAGCCGGTGGTATAAATTTCTTTAAATTCTTTATTAACCCTTTCTCATTTTCCCAGTCAATTGAAAACTTATTCTTCACTAGTTTTTTAATCAAAGATGCAAAATTGAAATTGTATCTTGAAGATGGTATTCCATTTGTTGAAGGAGTACAACCATGGGAATTTCAAGAGGTGAGAAGCAGAGCAGAGTCTTCCATCACCAACCATCACGTTGCATCATTAGATTATACTACCTGGAAGAGCTTAATAGAGACATATGATATCAAGGAGTCCTTTTTGGGACAGAGAGGAGAAATAGAAGATAGAATACCCGAAGAAGAGCTCAATGATCCTAATGAAGATGCTAGTATTGATGCTGATGGTGACCAAAATAACGAATCCAGTGGCCAAGAGTCAAATGACGAGTACGAATCTGCCAACGAATAACCAACAAGTATTTAATAGTACCCAATTTACATAATTCACCAGCCAGAAGCTGGTAATGGTAGTACTTATTTGCTACTAAATTAATATTATTAGGTTATGCTATTATATACAGTAATTAATCTATTTACAAGCATATCTCAGAGTTGAGGCTGGTTGGGCCCAAGCTCTTGTACACTATTTCTATAAGTATCAACACACTGTTGATTAATGCTTTTTGTTCTCTAGATAATTGAATATTATCGCGATTGGTAGTTTTCTTTCTTTAATATGTTCATTGAAAGTTCAATTTAGTATCTTGTAACCATCTTATACTCTTCTTCTCCTACATTGGTCCAGCCATCCACCTTCAAGATCTCATCCAAGGGCCATTTTCTAATAGCCAACATCGATAAGTCTGTCTTCAATCTTAACTTTTCAAAAATCTCAATTCCTGCTACACCAATCATGATGGCATTATCAGTACAAAGCAGCAAATCTGGGAAATGGAAAGTCAACTTATCATTGGTTTGAAGAGACTCCAGGAACTTCAAATCTTGAGAGAGTTTTTCCCTAAGTCTGCTATTTGCAGCCACTCCTCCAGAACAGATGAAGTCACGGACTCCAGCAAATTTACCATCTGCTTCAGGGTAAATGGCTTTATTGGTTCCATGTTTGGCAAAAGCAACGTTGATACGATCAATTATATGGTCGAAGATGGTTTCTTGGAGTTTGAATGCTAAGAACTGATTGGTCTTTTCATCAAACGCTTCACCATTATGGTGTTGTCTTTTGTAGGATTGTATAGAACTCTTGAAGGATGCAAATGAGAATTGAACAGTTTCTGGGTACCTTAAATCATGAGGTCCACGGAATGGTAAACCTAACTTGAAGTTGAACTCGTTGTCTTTGACTTTGGTATTCATATTGGCATATTTTTCAAGATCTTGAGGTGAGATAGAATTGACATACTTCTCCATTTCCTTACCCAACATGTTACCGTAAAGACCAAGTTCTCGTGCACACTTATCCAAAGAGTCACCAGCAGCTATATCAATAGTATCAATAATTATTTCGTGTTCCACTATGGATTTCAGGAGAACCAACATTGTGTGGCCACCACTACAGAGTAAACTGAGGAATGGATACTGTGGTGCCTCAAGTAATGGCTGTTTAGTCTTTGGAAGTTGTGAAACAAGAATGTGTCCTAACATATGATGAACTCCTACTAAAGGAACTTGCCATGCCATAGATAACCCTTTGGCTAATTGTATACTGGAACTTAAAGAACCTGTCATACCAGGGCCTCGGGTGCAACATATAAGATCTGGAGGTGTGGCGAAGTTGAGGGAGTGTTTGCGACAGAATTCGTCCACAAGAGGGGCCATTTGGGCGTGGTGAAAGTCATGGGCTGCTGTAGGGACAATACCACCAACTTGGGCAGATGAAAGGGTCTTCTTAAACTGATCGATGATCTTTGGAGGTTGATCTGGATGGAATTTGTCGAGGAGTGCAACGCACGCATCATCACAGGAAGATTCAAGAGCAAGCACTCGGTACGAACGGCTGAGTGGCAGCCGTAACGCTGCCTTTGACCGGCTCACAAGGTGTATCATTGGTTAATAGGAGAGGCAAGTTAGTGAATCCAATCTTATGATGAGATATTTATCACGTGACCTAAAACGTGACATGTTACATAAATGGCACCTATTGTTTTAGTAATATGTGACTGAAGAAAATTCAGCAAACTCGCCGTTTAGACAATACTATGACTCTATAATTTGTAATACCCCACAGAGCTCTTAATCTGACAAGTTTTCCTCGAGATCATTATAGTATGTGATGATGAGGCTCTAATCACGTGGCGGGTCATGTGCCTTTAAGGTTTTAATTATTTGAAAACGAAGCTAGGACAATCAAGTAAGATGAAATCGGCTATAGAAACCAATCAGGAGTATTCTGGGATCTATATCAATCTATTTCTAGGGTTGATACATAAAGCAATAATTACTTTTTATGGGTATTGTAAAATTCACAAATCAGTTTGATCGTGATTTCTTCAAATTTTGTGCGTGCATGTCCAAAAAACCGGTTCACAAACCATCACATCAACGGCTCGACTAGACTCCTCGTGGTATAACACCAGAGACTAAGCAGTTTCGGTAATACTCGGCAAATTATAGATTCATATACACGGCCAGAACTTGGTTTTCAAAAATTCAAAAAAACTTACTATCATTTACCTCATATTTAAGACAGAACAGACAAGTTACTATCAACAAGTGAAAAATCGTTGTATGCATAAAAAGAAGAGTTTATAATGTCACAACTATTCACATCATCGACTATACCGTTGAGTTTTGGTCCTCAGCATGAACCAGGGCTGTGGACTCACCACGCCAAGGGCGGAAATAGTGAACCAGTCAAAGATCCAATTGGAGATGATGAAGAAACACTGATGTCACCTATTTTTAACTGTATGCTTGCTGGTGGATTTGGAGGAATGGTGGGAGATACACTGATGCATTCATTAGATACTGTCAAAACAAGACAACAGGGGTTCCCTAACAAACCACAATATAAAAGAATGATTCCTGCTTATTGGACTATATTCAAACAAGAAGGTTTTTTCAGAGGTCTTTATGGAGGTTATACACCAGCTATTTTAGGATCTTTCCCATCTACTGCTGCATTTTTCGCTACTTATGAATGGACTAAACGTAAGATGATCCGTGAATATGGTATGAACGAAACTATTTCATATTTTGTGGCTGGTGTATTGGGTGATTTAGCATCCAGTGTTTTCTATGTTCCATCAGAAGTTTTAAAGACTAGATTACAATTACAAGGTAAATACAATAACCCTTATACTAAGGGCTCAGGATATAATTATAGAGGTTTGGGTAATGCCATTTCCACTATTGCTAAGACTGAAGGATCCAGGACTTTTGTATTTGGTTATAAAGAAACTCTTTTCCGTGATCTTCCTTTCAGTGCCTTACAATTTGCATTTTATGAAAAATTCCGTCAATTTGCCATTTATACCAATAAATCTCCAGATTTACCAGTTTCAGCAGAACTTGCTACTGGTGCAGCAGCTGGTGGTTTAGCAGGAGTCTTAACTACTCCACTTGATGTCATTAAGACTAGAATTCAAACTGCTACTCATACTCCAGGGGAAACTATAAAACCAACTGGGGCAATTTCAAAGATACTATCGAGATCTTCCACCTTGATGGCTTTAGCATCTATTTATAAGACTGAAGGTATTTTAGGAGCATTTTCTGGGGTTGGTCCTCGGTTTATATGGACTGGTATTCAGAGTTCCATCATGTTATTGTTGTATCAAGTTGCATTAAAGAAGTTGGATGCTCTTACACAACATGAAAGTAACGAATTACTGAGTTAGGTGAATATGGCCAGACCAAGCAAACCATCAAACCAATTAAAAACTGAAACGTTGGGCTGATAAGGAAAGAAGAAGAAGAAGAAGAAGAAGGAAAAAAAGACCTACAGTTGAAGAGTTTAAGTACTCACTTTTTCTTTACCTTATTTGGCCCGCTCAGCCGTGCACTCCTGAATTGTCATTGAATTACATCTACTCCATTAACTTTACTGGCTCCTTATCCACGAACTGGTGATGTTTATGGGGAAGCAAAAAAAAAAACAAAATGGTTGCAAAGATACCAACTGATAAACAGGTGGACAAAACAGTTCAACCTTGATTAAAAATGAACACACCCAACATGCGCGTTACCCCCACAAACAACCACAACAACCCCCACATCCCGGAATGCCCATACTAAACCCGATTTTCAAATGGGACCCTATTGTACCTATGTTAACGATCCCAAGGATTTATACCGTGGCATGTTCGCTTAAAAGTGCTCGGTTGTAACTAATTTGAGCGGTGGGCGCACGACCTCGGTTAATTGAATGGCACAATTTGCATAGTTAAAACTAAAATCATGCATGGGTGTTTTGCCAACAATTGCATATCATTATAATTGAAAATCACAAGTCAATAGGGGTACAATTCCATGGATAAATTGCACCCATCTTTTACAGCTGGTATCTAATTTGGCTACATTTTTTTTTCACTTTTTGCTACCTTTATTTGCTACCATATTTTAGAAAGAGGAAATTGAATCACCCCTCCCCCACACTCTCTCGGTGGTGGTTGCCGTTTTTTTTTTCTCTCCCTTCCTCTCTCTCCCTCTTTAAAAATTTAAAGTATGAGAGAAAACCATATATAGTGGGTGAAAGGTATCTGTCCTGTATATTACCCCTCAACAGATCCTCGGTAACACTATTATCACAAGTTCACCCCACATTTGTATATAAAGCGTGAGCTCCTAGAAGAACAATTTTTCATATTTATTCATCTTAAATACATAGAAATTATGACTACCTTAGATCAATCTTTCGTCACTAATGGTTCCTGGAAGCCAGACCTTTTCAAGGGTAAAGTTGTCTTTGTCACCGGTGGTGCTGGTACCATTTGTCGTGTTCAAACTGAAGCTTTAATCTTATTAGGTGCCGATGCTGCCATTTTAGGTCGTAATGAAAAGAAGACTCTTGATGCTGCTGAAGCCATGAGAAAGTTACGTCCTGGTGCCAAGGTCATTGGTATTGGTAACGTTGATGTTCGTGAAATCAAGTCTTTGGTTCAAGCTGCCGAAACTACCGTTAAGGAGTTAGGTAAAATTGATTTTGTCATTGCTGGTGCCGCTGGTAACTTTTTAAGTGATTTCAACCATTTATCTTCCAATGCTTTCAAATCAGTTATTTCTATTGATTTATTAGGTTCTTTCAACACCGTTAAGGCTACTTACGATCAATTACGTAAGAACAAGGGTGCTATTATCTTTGTCTCCGCCACTCTTCACTACTATGGTGTTCCATTCCAATCCCATGTTGGTGCTGCTAAGGCAGGTATTGATGCTTTATCTAATGCTTTGGCCGTTGAACTTGGTCCATTAGGTATCAGATCTAACTGTATTGCTCCAGGTATGATTGATGCTACTGAAGGTATGTCTAGATTGACTCCTCCAGGTGCTCAACCAATCCAAAACAAGATTCCTTTGCAAAGATTGGGTACTACCAGAGATATTGCTGAAGCTACCGTCTACTTGTTCTCTCCAGCTGGTTCTTACGTCAGTGGTGAAGTTCTTGTTGTTGATGGTGCTGCTTGGCACGTTGGTGGACTCATGGGTGACTTATACCCAAGTATCGTTAAGCAACAAAACGAAGATCCAAACTCTAAGTTGTAATGAATTAATGATATTTATAAGTGAGTTCACTACCAATCAAATTATCACAAACTAGCGTCAAACCTTTAGTTGTTGACTAACTAAATATGTTGGGATCTTTTCCCTTGAATATGTAACGTTTGTATGACCAAGATATTAGAACGATTGATTCGATATAATAAGATTGTAGATTAGTAGAGAAAATAAAGTGAAGCGTATCCAATTGAGCTGGTTAAACAGCAATTGAATCGTTTTTGAATGGATAATTAGAGTCTAGTAATAATGAGTGATTGGTACGAAGGAATAGTCTGATCGTCTTCAATGTTGCAATTGCAAAAACAGAGATGCAAAAGAAACCTACAATGGGATAAAACAATACATGTTAACTGAAAGGTCATCTGTAATTGAAGGTACGACTACTCAGTTTATCGTTATCACCATCAATCTTGTTTCTATGGAATGTAGAAAAAAAAAGATACTTCATTTTTTCCAATACAAGATAACCCAACCTTCAGAGCGAAACATTTTCACTCCGAATCCATTATGAGGCCCTTTGAACCAGAAAATACAACCAGATCACAATACCGTTTTCTATACTATATTTTCATCCATTTAACTTTGTTTAACCGTTCACTCATGTCCCGAACCGTCCACTCTCGATTGCAAAAAATGAAAAAAGTTGCAAAAGTTGACACATCCAGATTTAGGATCAAACGATCACTAAAATCCAGAAACAATCTCATTTAATCGTCTACAAACCCACCACATTGACCTAAAATGTCCGAGGTCCATGTGGCAAGCCCAGTCATTGGGCCAAATTCCGTGTCTCCAGGATCAAAACCGTTCCTGAATCATTCACAAAACAAAAATATGTCGCGATGCAAAAAGAATGTACTAGAAATCCGTCATATTGATAAACATCCCAACGGTATCGCATTTTTCTTTCTACAAAGTTGCCCCACTAACAGTAGAATCAATGCTCTACACCAAGACTGGTCTAGAATCTTAACACTCTCTATATCACCGGTATCCACGTAAATATTACTATTAGCCAATAGTTTTCATTTCTGCTCTTTATCACCAGATTTGGCGATACAGTTTGATCCCTCTCCAACGTGTGTCTTGGCAGACATCATGACCCCCAGTAGTGCACTTCACAAATACCTGAAATTCGGGTAAGGTACGATCATAACTAAACCCTGCTAGCTGACATATACATCGTTTTTAACTTTTCAATTACTTTTTTTGTTAACTATCAACAATGTTTCCAGGATCAGGACGTCACTCTTACAATAACCAAGGTCCCCCACCAGGACCTCCTCCACAAGGATACAATTATGGTCCTCCACAAGGTGGTCCTCCTCAAGGTTACAACAACTATGGTCCCCCACAAGGACCACCACCTAATGGTTACGCGCCACCACCAGGCCCACCACAAGGTCACCATGGAGGCAATGGAGGCTACAACAGACCTCAACAAGCTGAACCTCAAAGTTACGGTAACTCCCATTTCCAATCTTCTGGTCCTCCACCAAATGCTCCACAATCATTTGGTCAAAACTCCAATATGACTTATCAATATTCCAATTGTCAAGGTAAAAAGAAGGCTCTTTTAGTCGGTATCAATTACTTTGGTAGTAAGAACGAATTGAGAGGTTGTATCAATGATGTCAAGAACATGAGTAACTTCTTGGTTAACCGTTGGGGTTACAAATGGGACGATATTGTTATTCTTACTGATGATCAACGTGAAATGGCCCGTATTCCAACCAGAGAAAATATGTTCAGAGCCATGCAATGGCTTGTTAAAGATGCCCATCCAAACGATTCCTTAGTTTTCCATTACTCTGGTCATGGTGGTCAAACCAAGGATTTGGATGGTGATGAAGAAAGTGGGTATGATGAAGTTGTTTACCCAGTAGATTTCGAACAAGTTGGTCATATTGTTGATGATGATATGCATAATATCATGGTGAGAAACTTACCACCAGGATGTAGATTGACTGCATTATTCGACTCTTGTCACTCAGGTACTGCCTTAGATTTACCATATGTTTATTCTACCAAGGGTGTTGTGAAGGAACCAAATATGTGGAAAGATAACGGTATGAGTGCATTGAACGCATTCGTACTGTACGAAAGAGGTAACATTGGTGGTGCACTCTCTTCATTATCAGGTATAGTCAAGAATGTTACCAGAGGAAACCAAAACAGAGACCAAGTTAAAGCTATGAAGGCTTCTCCTGCAGATGTTATTTCTCTTTCTGGTTGTAAGGATGATCAAACCAGTGCTGACGCCAGAGAAGCTGGTCAAGCCACTGGTGCTATGAGTTGGGCTTTCATCAAGGTTTTTAGCGATTTACCAGATCAATCTTACTTGTCATTATTGAACAACATGAGAACTTTACTTAGTGAAAAGTACTCTCAAAAGCCACAATTGAGTTCTTCTCACCCACAAGATATGAATATTCAATTTATTATGTGAAGTAATTCCCATAAAAAATTACTTAACAATTTATAAAAAATAATAATTGATTATAATATATCCTTCAGTGCTTAAAATGAACATGATTATGTTCAATTCCAGAAAGTTAACTTTCGGATAAAGTGTGTTCATCAGCCATGTAAGAAAGGATTACGGTATATGAATACACTCTGGGAAGCTGATTCTTCATATTTAGGTTGGTTTATATGATTAATAGACTATGTGTACGAAAGTTAGCATCTTGACACATATGTGTTAAATGTAAGAATTTAAGTTTAGTATCTAGTTGATTTTCATAAAATTTGCAACTTTCCATTTTGCGCTTTTTATGAAATTGTGATCAAGTGTTCTTGTGTAGTGCGGTAAATTGTGGAGCGCAAAAAAGCAAAATCCGAATTAGACAAAGTTACAGAATTATCAACAAAACAATATCAAAAGGAATTCAATTAGCTATTCCAAGGATGATCCAGAAGATTACTGTAGTAGTGTGCTGAGTATGTTCTTCTTCTGTTAGCAATCGTATAAAATGAATAAATATTGAAAAAAATGCAAAAAATATATAAAAATTGACTATTACTTACGAATATGGAATTTAACCAAATGTCAAATTAAACAAATTATATTTTTAATTGGCTTAATTGGAGAATTCACAAGAACTATATTATAATAGTTTATTCCATATCGTCTATTCATAAGGAGTGTAGGTATACTGTTCTTTAGTTGTTCTCCACATTGAATCCATACACCCAGTCACGCGAGTTACTTCCTATCCAATTGTCAAATTCGGTTTAAAAATTAAACAATAGGTATTTATGCATCAATTACTCAATTAAACAAAGTACGAGACTTCAAAATACCAACAATAGCTTAATTAAAGCTCCTTGAGAGTTATACATTGTTGCCAAGGACCATCACCCTAAAGTTAAATAGTTCAATTTCACGCTCCTTTAATTTTTGTTAAACTCTACCCCTCCTGGATCTTCAACACATTTTGAGAGAACAATAGCAATGTTAAATCAGCCAGAATAACCTAAATTTCTCCTCAGTAATGTAAGCATAAACCAAAGGTCCGTAATTCGAAGATTATTGCTTTTAGAGATGGGGGGGATATGGGATAAGAGTTTTTGAGGTTATGAGAAACGGCTTTAGAATGCGTTTTCGATGAGGAACATTTCCACCAGATTCTTTCCATCAACGGTTTTTGATGACCATTGGTTTGAAGTCCGTTATCGCTAAGTGTGGTTATGGTTCTATTCTTCCATCCGTATTTCATGTAGAAATGTCCATCGTCGTATAGTTCTAATTTACAATCTACAGCCAAGATTCTCCATTTTCATGAATCCCGTACATAATAGCAACTTCTACAAAAATTTGCCCAAAAGGTAGCATATGGGTGGCAGATTGGTACCATAATATAGTTGAAGAAAACAAAAGGATTGTTCACGTAAGTGTACTAGGGGGCTCCAACAAAGTGGGAAGTGGTAAGGCAGGGTACTGTTGCCAAGAAAAATTTTCCTCGTAAAAATCAAATTACGATGCGGCGAAAAGTATGTGTAGATGAAAATACTCATCACCGCAAATCAGTTCATATCCTAATAGTGGAAATTTTGGTGCATATAGAACCCAGATCTAGACTGTTGCCAAGAACAGATAGTTCTTATCTTGAAATGGTACATGGGATAGTTCTCATTAGTTTATGATTAGTAGATAACTAGAGATATCACAAATGATTAAATTTCTTTAACTTGTAAGCTGTTTTAAATAAGTTCTAGACACCATAAATAGAATAGGACAATGCATACATCCATAAAGATCTTTGTTGATATGTTTCAATCCCTCGGATATTGGAGAAATGTAGGCATTTCGCTCCCATATTTAGATTGTATTCTTTGATAATATTCCATATTTGTATACTCGCGTGACGTAAGAAACTTCCTTATTTGGAATACGAGGTGCATGAGAATAAAATTAACGAAACGCTCTGATGTAAAAATAATACAATTCTCATCTGAAGTAAGTGCCAAAGACCATCGTCAAAAGGTTGGATGAAACATTATGTTTCAGCTAATTCGATAAAAAAGAACCAAAACCAACAAGAACTATTAAAGCCGAAACTAGGAACAGATCGCCATGTACTTTGTCCGCCTTATTACTAGGTTATGAATTGGTTCTATTATGACAAGAGGCAAAAAAAAACCTGATGATCATCAGGCTCCCCCAAACAACAAACCATTAGTATCGCTACTACATCAAGTCCTGCACGTGAGCCTTCATTAGACCGCCTCCTACACAAAACAAAGAGAAAAAATCCCCCCACAGGAAACATCGCGTAATCAGACCATTTTACGATGATTTTGGCATTCATCGAAGCTAATTATGATCTCTACCTTTTCATACCAAAGTGCCAAAAATCTTAAACCAACTCACACTACACTAATCTGTAAACGATCACAGGCAGACTCTGTATCGTCGGGGCATTTCGGGTGCAACATTGAAAGGCCGCAAATCTACTACCACCGTTAATTACCAAAACCACGTTCGGTCGTGCGATAATTAGCCATGTGGGTATTTTTTGTGTAAACGCACATTTAGTTATGAATATTTTGCACCATTTTTAGCCCACGGGGCTTATTCCTTATTTTCCCTCAAAACTATATATATATATAAACATCTCTCTAGCTCATGTAGTCCCGATTCTATCATTATCCCAAATCACTTGAATTACCAGTCGTCAAACATTTTGTTTGTTTTTTTTACATTAAAACAACAACCCTCTTCACTCCTCCTCATAAACTCGTGTGTTTTCAATTTACCAGTTTATACTACTTATAATATATTGAAAACTTAAACTATGAAGTTCATTGCGGTCTTGTTTGTTCTTTTACAAACCGCTGCTTCATTAAGAGTCCTCCTTACCAGTACTGACTCATGGGTTTCTAAGAATGTGAGGTTCATGTATGAATCCTTAAAAGAAGAAGGCCATGAAGTTTTAGTGGTGGCTCCTTTATACAATAGAAGATTTAATAAGAGATCTCAAGAGCACAAGGCAAGAGACAACAAAAATAACAAAAATGATACTTGTGAATATCACGAAGTTGAAAACCCAGTTGCTCCAGAAACCTCTGACATCGTTGATGGTGGAGAATTCGGCCATCTTTTACCAGTTCATCAAACTTACTATTCTAATATCAGACATATCAATCGCGCTCCACGTGGAGCCAAGGGCGTTATCAAAAAGCCATTACCTTCCAAGAAAAGAGAACATCATCGTAAAATCGTTACTAACCCTCATTTCGGTCAAGATCCTCTTGATGAAAACATTTGGTATGTTAATGCCGGTGCCTTAGATACTTTGGTTATTGGTGTTGATGTCATTGCTAATAAGGTTGGTTTTGAACCAGAATTAGTTATGATCGGCCCAAGTGAAGGTGCATCATGGACCCCACAAGGTGGTGATGCTGGTGGACCTCGTGGTCACCGTGGACGTGGTGCTACTAACGCTATGCTCACTTATTGCATGTCTAAGAATATCCCAGGTATTGCTGCTTCTACTCAAGATGCTCATCACGTTTACTATCATGATGAAAAATACTTTAATATTGAACCTAAACAAGGTCAATCTTTCTTCAAGAGTAATATTTTCGGTAAAAATATCCAATTCATTAACCAACAAATGATGCAAGTACTTGATAAAGTTACTCTTGATTCCAAATTTGCTCTTAATATCATTTTCCCATCTATGAATCATGCTGATTCTAGATGTTTCACCTCGCCTACTTCTAATTTCGAATTTAAACAAGTTGAACAAGAAACTGTTCTTCCAGAAGAAGTTGAATTTCCAAAATATGAATATTCTGATTCCGATGATCTGCTTAGATTGGTTAAACAATATAAGCATGCTACAGCTCATAACCAAGAAAACAAACGTGTTAAAGGCTCTCGTTTTGTTAACGCTTTAGAAAAGGAAGTGATCAGTCGCTGTGGTATTTCAGTCAATGTTATCTCGGCTGAATCTGGCCCAGGTGTTCATAGACTGGTCCGTGATGTTGAGTCTATGTTAGCTGGCCTGGAATAGACAATATCATAATTCTACAATAAAGAAAGAAATTTTTTTTAAAAAAAAGAGGAAGTTTTTATTTAGTTGTTTTCACAAGTCTGGACTTTGAAAACCGATCTTGCTCTAATTTCTTTTCTTTTTTACATCTCAGTTAATAACTAATTGTACTCAACGTATAGAGTGTACAAAAATTTAGTTGCTAAACTAACTGTTATTTTTTACTTATATATACCAAAATCAAACCTTAATAGAATGACCAAAATGGAGAGTAAAATTCCCTCCTTTTAGTATTTGCAACTATTATTGTAGAAACAATATCATCATACTGCACAGTTACCTACATTTAAGTCGAGCCACGTAAAAAAGCCACCTAAAAATTGTGAAACTAATAAATAGTACTAATTCGCTTACCACGTGCGTTTCAATTATGATGGGGGATGATTTTTTTTGTTATCAGTGCGATAACATGTGATGACTCAGTTGCCCCCACCACTACCACTGGAGCCACCACCAAAATCTAGAAGTCTTATCCCTCGTGACTTGCTTCCCAAGTTGTTCAAAGTGTGTGGGTATAAAGATCAACCTCGATCGTGTGCAAATCTGATTATCGTCTTATCTGCCCCACGTTGGCGATCCACAACGTTCATAACCATAAAACCAACACCCCATATCAATCTCATCCTCTTTTACACTTATGAGTTCCTAACCATGATTTTCTGTTGCATCTATTTGTCGCCTCCACAGAAAAAAAAAGAGTCAAATCTTTGATCTGTGGGGTCACGTGAGATTGACAGGGTCAGTCACGTGAACTTATATCATAGATCACACACCTGTTTTTACAACCAAATCATTAATTTACAACCAAACTCATCTTCCTCATCTTCCTCATATTCTTTTTCATTTCACGCTTACCATGTCACTTATACCGACAACGCTGAATGCTAATACATTCACGGGGACCTTTGTGTCGGCCCCAGCCAAAAAATTGGGCACTTTATCTTGCATATCTCTTATTGTTAATAAGATCATTGGTACGGGGATCTTTCTGAATCCTTCTCCGATCTTCCAATATACCAATGGTAATGTGGGAGTGTTCCTTTTACTCTTCCTTATTGGAGGAATCGTCATCTTCTGTGGTCTTCTCATTTACTTAGAATATGCCTTAAATTTACCTTTTAAGAATGGAGGCGAAAAGAACTATCTTCTCCGAGTGTTTAAACAACCAAAAGGGTTGGCAGGATGTGTCTATGCATTTTCAATTGTTATTCTTGGATTCAGTTCAGGTAACTCATATGCTTTTGGTAAATATATTCTTTATTCCCTTACTGATCATCAAGAAGGAGATGATATCGATCCTAATATGGTCAAATTGATTGGGGTTGGATGTATCTCATTTTGCATTTTCCTTCATATCAGATACCCTAATCAAGGAACCAGATTATTCAATTTCCTTGGTATCTTCAAGATTTTAATTTTGGTGCTCATTATAGTTATTGGCTTATTTGTGTACCTTGGGTTTTTAGATGTTGAAGCTACTGATAATTTTACTGATATCTGGAAATATCATAATGATCAAAGTCCAAGCTCTTATTCCATTGCTGTGGGTTTATTAGAAGTGGTCTACTCATTTAAAGGTTGGGAAAATGTCAATTATGTGCTTAATGAAATCGATGATCCTTATCATGTCCTTACCATTGCAGCTCCAGCAGCTGTTTTAATGACCACCATTTTATACTTCTTGGTCTTATTATCATACTTGATTGTTATTCCTAAAGATGAAATCCTTAGTAGTGGTGTTTTGATTGCAGGTATTTTCTTCAATAAAGTATTTGGTCAAAGTATTACTTCCAGACTTTTACCTATTTTAATTTCTTTATCTAACTTGGGTAACGTTTTGGTGGTTTCCTATGCTCACGGAATGGTCAATCATGAATTGGCATTAAACAATTATATTCCATTCTCATCATTTTTCCTGAATGTCAACAATTCACTTTTACTTCATTGGTTCATTACCGTCTTCATTCTCGTGGCTCCTCCATCAACTGAAATTTATGAATTCATTGTTAACTTATATATTTACCCTGGTACTTGGATCAACGTATTTATTACTCTTGGATTAATTTATTTGAAGTTGAACAAGAAAAGAGAATCTTGGGGTGAATTTAATCCTCGTGACATGGATATTGAATTAGAAGATGAATCTATTGCAAAGTATTCTTCAACTGACAATTTACTTGAAGAATCTGCTGAAGTCATTTCTTCTCCAAAATCCAATGATTACGAAGATACAGAAGGTACTGCAGTTCATAGATTAACTGAAACAGATTCCTTATTAAGTTCTTCCGGTGAGAGCTTTTCTCCTCCAGTTGCCAAAAAGATTATTTCAGCACCATTTATTTGTGTGCTTATATTCTTATTTGCCAATTTGTTCTTGGCTCTTTTCCCATTCATTCCTCCTCCAAATGCTTCTGAATTAGATATTCCATATTGGTGTTTCCCAGTTATAGGATGCCTGGTTTTGATTTCAGGTGCTGTTTTCTATTTTGTTCGTCCGTACGTTAACTCTTGGTTAGGGCTGGACCCAGTTAAGTACGAAGAAGAATTTCAAATCGAACATGGAATCTTTGACCATTAGTCAATTAAGAGAAAGAAAAAGAAAACAAATTCAAAGTATTGCCATAAAACTACTAAACTAATGGGCTTTATCAAATACTATTTTTCATAGTATAAAGAGGAGTACTACTAATACTAATCATTAATTTAATTAATTAATTGCATCAATTATAGAACTAATAAATTTATAGTTATCATTTTAAAGTTTATTGTAGGATTAGAATAATCTGGAGTGGCGCCCCATTAGTAGCCATTCTCTTCCAAGCAATGTGATTGTATTTTGTTATATTTGACCCTTCACCAAAGTGATGGTTATGTACTTTCGCACGCGACCGATAAGGTGTAGTAACACATTCAAGTTTGCAGCAATGCCTCCAACTGCCCCCAAAGCCCCCAAAGCCCCCAATCAGACTAATAAGGCCACGAATACTATCGGATCCAACAACAGCCTTATTCTACAGTCTTGTGGCTCCATACTCAGCTCGTATCTTTGCAAGTACGAGATTTTCATTGCCTCTTCTAAGATGATTTTGAGTTGGCACGACTCAGCTAACTAACTTACCATACAAAGTACTCACACTTGGCATCTTACTAAGACAATCGATACACCATAGTCATGATGTTGGTACACCGCCTAGCCTTGGCGTTGTTCATGATCTCCAAGGTCGCTGCATCACCCAGAACATTCACACTTACCAATGTCCAGAATGCAGCATGTTTTCCAGTCTATTCTTCATCAAATGTAAACGTTTCTATGGAATTGAGTGATGAATCATCGATCATCCAAGTATTCTTGGAAGTTCCCGAAGAATCAGCAATTGACCGTCTTAAATTCTACGATTCACAAGTCTCAAAGCCAATAGCCAGCTTTCCTGAAGTTCTTGATGGTGACTATAGTCCAATTCTTCATGAGGATAGAACCACCTATAGTATTGAGGTCGCAGGTTCCAAAACTTACTGTGTTCACATCCCACAATTTTATCATCCAGCTGAAAAGCCAGAAAGTTATAGTGACGAGACTTTATATGCTCATGCCCTTTCGGTAGAGTCCAAGCTTATTGGACAATATAATTTTCCTACTACAGCATCGTTGAAGGTTATTATTGATGATGAAGTGATGCCACCTTATTTTAAAGAAATAGTCCACTATAAGATAATTTATGCTTTGGTAATTGTTGGTTTGTTTTATTTTGTTTACACTCATAAACCAGCAGGAGTAACATTTCTTCCAGATGATACCCAAATAATTGCTGACTTGATTATTTTGATTTTTGAGTTTTATTTGCTGTTACCAGGTGGTCAATTGATTAGTGGAATTGGTTCAAGTCTTGGTCTCACAACCCCTACCATTGATATTATAAAATACTATCCTCAAAAAAATCCGTTGGATAACTTATTGATCAATATGATTCTTTGTGGTCATGGTGTGGTATATGATTTTATGCATCCAGACAAACGTTTTGCTATTCCCCAACGGACTGCTATGGTCTTTACAATTCTTTTCTGTATAACCTTGATTACCATTTTCGACCTGGGATACCATGAAGCAAGCTATGATTTGTATGAAAATGGTTCCAAAAATTTCCATAAACTTATAGATGGAACTTTGATTATTGGAGAAACCCAGCAACGTGATATAATTAGGGGGTTTGAAGCTGAAGGAATTAGAGTAAAGGATATTTTCGAGTGGGTATCAAAGTTTAGTATGGGTTACATCCTTTTTGAAGTCATCAATATTCTCTTAAGATTTTCTAGAATTTTTAAGGGGGCAGAATCACCTATTTTGATAAATCAGGAAACAAGAAATGATAAAGTTACATTATTCAAGCCATATTTATTGACTGTGGTCTGTGCTATTGTGTTTAATCAATATTCTTATGAATACCTTTATTCTAGATATATGGAGACTATGATGATTAAGTATTCAGCTTTAGACAACCATAGTATTCCAACATTATTTTTATGGAATTTGATCTACCTGAATGTTTTCCAATATTTCCGTTTAGTGGTCTTATGGCTCATTTGGGGATACAAAGACCGTGGTCTCAAATTTTCTGACGCTGGAACTACAATTGAGCAACTGGACAGTCCAGATGTCAAATCTGAATCCGCAAAGAAAGAAGAATAAGAGCAAGAAGAGATTTAGTAAATGGAAGGTTCTTTCAAAATCAATCCAGTTCGAAAATTTGAAAATAATTAATAATTGAATACATTCGATATTCGGTTAATACCAAAATCTAGCTGATTAATGAGTCGTTTCTCTTAGTTTAATCAATATAGTTCAAAGATAAAATACCAAAAAATATATAAAATAAATACCAGAATTATAATTCACTGAATTATGTTCTGTGATTGTAATGGTTATATTCGAAACACAATTTATTTGTTCCATCAATTATTCATAGTAAACTCTAATCACCTACATAATTTCTAACAACTTATGTGGAGATAGGTACTTCTTTCTATCATATGTATCATAAATAAATATTTCTCAGTAGCTGGTGTAGAGGAAACTAACCGAATACTAGCAAGAAAAGGGTGGCTTATGTTCACACTCTGAAACTTAATTCTCCACTTTTGATTGTTCTTTAGGCGTTATTGTACATACAGAACAAATTTGGATCAAAAGGAACGAAACAGAGAAAAATTCCAGAACTGTGAATAAACCCAAATAAACCCTAAGTTAAAAAGTGGTAGGTTAATTATTGACCAAAGTCATCAATATGAACACTTTGTTTTCTGGCTGAATTAGTTACATAGCTGTATCCTGTATTTTGCAGCATATCTTTCTTTACGTCCGATTCTGGTTTCTGGACTCTTTTCTCATATAATTGCTTATAATCTTCCAATTTAAATTGAATCACTTGAGTGGTAGAAGAATTGAACGTGGTCTTAAAAAATTGTAAACCACTTCTGATAAGACTATCTTCTAAGACTTTAGGATTATTTTCCACCAAATGAACAAAAAGATCATTAAAAATATCTAAATGACTAAGATCACTATAACTGACATCGTTAGCAAAATTAATCAAACAAACCCAAAGTAAGGAGTTTTCAATGTTAAGAGATAAATTTAGAAGCTTAGAAATTATAGAATAAACTTTTCCAATAATAGTCATTGAAAGAAATTCAGAATTATTCTTTAAGAGTATCAAAGAAGTAATTAAACTAGCAAATACCAAATCAGCTAGTTTAAAAGTCATTTTTCTTTCTAACTCTTCTGTAGTAGATTCCATAAATTGAAACATACTAAATTCTTGTTTTAAAATCAAATCAATAATCTCTAAATTAACTAGAGAACTCATCAAGAGAGTTTGATGATTATTCTTTTTGTTAAAAAGATTAATATCAATTCCAAATTCATCTAGAGCAACCGAATCTTGAGGAATTTCGTTAGAAATAGGAGCAAGGAAAAATTGCTTAAAATGATTAGAAATTATTGAAATTTTATCGATTTCTTCTGGACTCATTAAGTTAATGTTAATAAGGAAGTTCAAGTGCAGCAAACCTGCCATCAATGAAATTTTAGAGCTGCAATGATTAAATTCAGTGTAAAGTTTACTGATGGGGGTGCGAAAAACAACCATTAATGCCATATGCATAGAGTCAACTAAAGAAGTGGAATTAGTATATGTCAAATTCACCCCATGATTTAATAATTCCAATAAAAATTTTATCAGACCGTCTAGACTCTTTGTTTTATTTATCAGACCATTTTGGATATTTCTGGAAACATTTGGATCAATATTTTCAAAGGTCTTTTGATGGAAAAGATAAACTGAATAATATTTTGGAACCAAAATCCGGAAAATTACGTAAAACAACTTCTTTAAAATTGAAGTGTTGATAAATTTTAATGATTGAAAACAATAAAATTTAGGATGAGACACTAAAATTAAAGTATAAATTTCATGTTGATCACTTAAAAGCCTCTGCAAAAGTAAATTCAAATTATCAGAATTATCTTCAGTTTGAACGGAGTTATAAAAATCTTCAATATCTGCAATCACCTGTTTAAAATAAGCAATTTCTGAAATTCCTAAAGGCGATTCTTTGCATGGTTTTTGTAAACTATAATTAATATACAATCGTTCTGTCAAATGATTTAGTGGCACTGATTCAAGCGCATTAAAACTATTAAAGAAATTGCTCATACCTAATGTGTGTTGATGCACGTTCATGTCTGTCAAAGAAATCCAAATAACATTCATCATGAGGCTGGTAATGGTAGATTTTCCAGCTTCATCGATCTTTTGATCTTCATAGAGAGTTCTTAATGGAGAAATCAAGTCAAGTTTAAGATCAAGGCGAGAGGAACCGATTTTGTTCAAAATGTCGTAGATTAAATTGTATAAACCAGGAAGTTTGGCAATTCTAGAAGCGGAAGGATCTTTTAGAACTTTATCCAACTGGTTAGTAACGTTGGAAAGGGTTTGTTGGAACAAGAGCTCAGTCATGGTGTAAAGAATAAAATGTGGTAAATGCTGCAAATTCTACTGTATATACGCACGTGAGATAGCCCACACACCACACACAGAAGAGCCAAGTAAGACACTACTATAAGCCATAAAAGCCAAGGGGAAAAAAGCCTCTGTTTCAGCCGTAAATTATGTAATTATTACAATGGGAAAATTTATCGTATATGCTCCTGGTGTTTTGTATCAACTAGGCTGATGGCTGATTGTACCGTGGTTCATCATGGAACTGTCGGACACTAGTTTTTGGATCCGGTACTGGTAGTTCTTTTACAATTGAATACAGCGCCACACCGGAGTTATCTCGTATATGAAAGCACCCTGAGTTGTGAACCCAGAAATATTAGACTAGCGTTTATCCGTTTTGGACGCCTGAATATCAGGGTATGTGGGGTTGGTGGGATTTCGGTAGAAGGGAAGTGTGTGATTTGGTGATGTTTCAAAGTTCTGCGAGTGAAATTCTGTGAATGGCTGCGAAAATCTGCAAGTTGCAGCACTGGGGTAATCTAGATCAGAGAGCTTATTGAAACGCAGAAGTGTTTTTAGAGCATGGGGTATTTCCTCATTCGGTAAAGGCTTGGAAGAGAAGATTCATGAGGGTCTTTCAAATGTGGGAGCAGCATGTATCTGCAAGTAAATATAATCAAGAATCTGCAAGAAAAAGAAGAAATGTTATCCTAATTCAGTATCACGAGGGTGCTATAGTTAGACACATAGTGTGTGATATACTATGTGTTGTTGAAGAACTTAACAAGAAAACTTTAAAATGGAAAAAGGGAAACAAAAGAAAAGATTTTGATATTCCAAGACCTAATAATGATGCATGGTTTAATTGTATAACAATAAACGAGACAGATTGCATTTAGTTGTCCGCCTTGCATAATCAATAAATATAAATATGGGTCAATTCTTGTTTCACAAATCGTATAACATCAACAAATCTAATCAAACCATGTCTAATGATCTCAACTATAGCTACTCACCAAAGGAGGAGAGACCCATGCATTCTTTTCATAAAAGATCTCGTTCAATTTCTTTCGAAAGCAGAAGAAGAAAGAGTTCTACTGCAGAATCAAATATGAGCCTCTTTAAAGCATCACCACCAGAATCACCCTTAACAGCAGATCACTGCCCAGTTATTGATTTGGGTATAATTGAGGCGGCTTCGAAGGAGTTTCAATCAAAGTTAGAAAGTTGCAATAATTCACCTATAAAGGTGTCGTTTTCCAATGATACACACCCAAAACTGGCAAGACCAAGAAGTGCAAAGTACTATGACGATTATTTTGGTGACTCTATTTCACCCCTCAAGACAACAGAATCAATATCTCCATTTCAAAAACCATTTCCACTGGTGGATTTAGAAGACTTTTGGTTAGATGAGAGAGACGAGGAAGGAATCGAAATGGAAGAGTTTCTTAAGGGTCACGCTGAAGAAGGAGATTATGATAAAGATTGCAAGAAGATAGTAGATACTCCTATACTTCCACAATCATCAAAGGAAATTATTGAAAAGTATACTCAAGTCGAGAGGAAAAAGAGCAGCTTGTGGAGAGGATTAAAAAGGAAGTGGAAATAGATTCTTAAAAAGTCTCAGCAAATATAGATTCGAATCTGAGATTATGAGACTGTAAATGTTAATCAATAAATTTTCTTATCTGGTTTGTAGATAATTTGGTATATATTTCAAGGTTGCATTTTTAGATCATAGTGGGTAAATAGCTTCACTTTAATTGGTGTTGTTTGGGGTTTCAATTCTTTAGAGTATAAAATAAATTTGGGTTTCAATAAACAAAGGTTGGTTTAATTATACTTGTAGTATTTAATACTGGCTACGAATATTTAGTACTATTGCAAGGGTGTTTATTATCGTTTCTTGATATTTTTTTTTGTCTATTTATCGTTATTATATTATTATGGTTTTGATTAGAATTTGCTTTATTCTAAATCTCTCAAATAGGGGTTTATTTACTGGTCAATAACCTTTTCCAATTCTGATAATTGGGTTAAAACTGCCTTCTTAGCAGTACCACCAATGGCGGTTCTTCTTTCCACACTAACTTCAAAGTCGAATACTTCTGTCACATCCTTTTCAAATCTCTTATCAATCTTTTGGAATTGTTCGAAACTTAATTGATCAATACCTTCTAATTTTAATTCTTCAGCGGTTCTGACACATTCACCCGAAATATGGTGAGTTTCTCTGAAAGGAACACCCTTTCTAACTAAGTAATCAGCCAAGTCAGTGGCCAACATATCCATAGTCAAAGCACCTTCCATCTTTTGCTTATTGATAGACAAGGTAGAGATCACACCAGTTGCAATTAAAACAGAATGTTCAACGGTGGTTAAAGCGTCAAATAATGGCTCTTTATCTTCTTGCATATCTTTGTTATAAGTTGAAGGAATTGACTTTAAGGACATTAAGAATCCAGATAAACCACCGAAAACACGACCAGATTTACCTCTTAATAATTCTAAAGAATCTGGATTCTTCTTTTGAGGCATCAATGATGAACCAGTGGAATAAGCATCAGCTAATTTCACAAATCCAAATTCGGCAGTAGAATAGATAATCAAATCCTCAGAGAATCTGGAAATATGGTTCATGAAAAGAGTGGACCAGAATAAGGTTTCAACCACAAAATCTCTGTCACTGACAGCAGTCAAGGAGTTACCAATAACGGAGTCAAATCCCAAACCAGAAGCCAAAAATTCTCTATCAATTCCATAAGGATGACCAGCCAAAGCACCAGCACCTAAAGGACTTTGGTTAACTCTTTCCAAGATTTGTTTCAAACGTTTGTAATCTTCAGTGAAGTATGTAGCATAAGAGGATAACCAATGGGACCATCTGATTGGTTGTGCTCTTTGTAAATGGGTATAACCTGGCATCAAGACATCAATTTCTTGAGCAGCTCTCTTGAGAATAGTCTTGATAAATTGACCCAAAATTTCAAGAAGCTTAGTCAAATTTTCACGAACATAGATTCTCATATCAGTAGCAACTTGATCGTTTCTAGAACGTCCGGTATGCACTTTTCCAGCAATATGCTTACCGATAATTTCACCTAATCTTCTTTCATTAGCAGTATGAATATCTTCATCACCTGGTTTTTCAACAAAGGTACCAGATTCCCATTCCTTCTCGATTTCCACCAATCCCTTGTGGATAGCATCTAACTCGTCCTTGGTAAGTAACCCGATTTTATGTAAACCTTCAGTATATACCTTGGTACCAGTTAAGTCAGCTGCATACATTCTTTTATCATAAGGTAAAGAAGCATTGTACAAGTCCATGAGAGGATCGGAAGCTCCAGTGAATCTACCACCCCATAATCTGTTTTCAGTTGGTTGTGCCATGTTAAAGTTGTTTAATGGATAATGAAAAATTTGATGGGAAAATTGGGGAGTGAAAATTGGGGTTTTATAGTGGGAGATACTGCAAGATGATTCATCACCGCGCTTAGCCATTTTTTCATTGGCAGTTGCCTATTTGGGAATGGCGCAAGACACAAACCCACCAAAGATAGCTTGTCGGTGTGAGTCATAATAAAACAGAGTCAATAACGTGTAATACGACGAAGGAAGTTTAGGAAGACAAGTTGGACGATGTAATGGTATACCTAGGGTACCATCTCTGAGGTAAGAAGACCTTGTTGGCTGGTTTCTGGAGAGTAATTTGGTGTATATTGTATACAGGAATCGATGGTGTACGAATTCTTGTGACACGACTAAGTGAAACGCGACAAACGAGTCATATTAAAGACAATAACCACAAAATAACCCGATAAACAAGTATGCAGTAGTGGTAAATTAGGCTATTGTAAACGATACGATGTCAAGAGCACAATAGCAGGTTCTCGATGACTCTTAACTGCCAAGTTACATGGCTGTTTCTTGTCGTCGCCCTATAGTGCCACCAATGCCATACAATACAAGCTTTATTTGATGAGATGACCCAAGTATTGGATTAGTAATGGTGCCAACTAGTTGATAGGTTTCGATTCTTGTTTGGTGTTTTCAGTGGTTGCAAAATTGTTCTTCTAGTTCCGATTTGTGAATTATATGTCCACAGAAGTCTGCAAACTGTATAGCTAACTTAGTTGGAAGTTGACTCAAAATTGGAAAGAATAGACGAAAGGTCGAACGATCAGGTAGAACCATTAACCAGACAGAGTTCGTCTTCTAACTGTGTCATACGTAGCATGACGTGAAGTCACAAATAGAGATGGAACTAGGCAAACTCACGTGATTCATTTCTGCTATATATAGTTTCCAACAATAACTGGTGCCTAGCCGTACAATAGTATGCTAACAAAACTAGCCAAGAAAGTTTCAAGACATTCACTCTAATTTAACAGGGTCCAACTGATAGATAAGAATAAAACCTTACTATGGATTTTCTAGGATGAATTATACTGTATTTAGAGAAAATGACACCATTTTGGCAGATTCAGCACCTCCGGAACAAATTACACATTCGAACAACACAACATTAGTGGGACTCACGGAAATCTAGTTCCGAATTCTTTGGGTTCCTGGAGACTCACCATTGCTTTGTTGATTGGTTTGTGTTATTTAGTGGCTCATGCATTACATAGTGGGTGCGAAAAAGTACGAACGGAAGTTACGGAACACACAGTTCGACCGAGTGCAATTATATGTAATTACATCCCAACAATAATCCCTCGAATTGGGGGATCTCGACAACTTACTCTCTTGACACAAGAATTTAAGTTATGTCAAAAACATGTAAATCACAAACCTGGTTATGTCCCACAATTTAATATTAGTAGATCACCACTCAATATACGAATTATGTGGAGTTGAGTTGTTCCCCTTGAATTAAGTTGAATTGAGGCGATTAAGGACATTAAAATAAACGGCATTGTGGCTTGCGATTGGTCAACCATCTTGCTTTTGGTGGGTACCGTGAAATACCGAAATGAGAGGTAAGACGTGGACTTACCGACGTGGACTTACCATTTGACCATGAACTAGAAGGCAATGGCAAAGATAGACATAATAATTCACAAGGGCAAGACATCAACACAAAGTTAAAAATAAATAAGAACCGATGTCAACCCCAAGCATTAATTTCTGTTAGACAGTATGTTGAAACCGTTATGTAGCCAAGGCCAAGTGTGAGGATCGCTTAAGCCTTCATATCTTCATACCTTAGATATAGAAATTCGTAAAAGGAACGGCTGAAACTGGATACTACCATCCGTTGGTGTCTTCGCGCAATCATCTCGCGTTAGTCAGAATTGGTAATTGATTGCCTACATAAAGTTTAATAAATTCCAAGGTCCGACCCACTGACTCCGCGATTGCCGTTCGCAGTATATATATATAATATTGAAATTCTCCCCCAAACCTTTTTCTTGATCCAGTTTTATCAGATCATATACAATGTCCAAAACCGTCAAGCAAGTTATTATTGAGCCAGGTGCCAAGGTTCCAGTTTATAAGGATGTTCAATTGGCTACTCCTCAAGCCGATGAAGTTGTTGTCAAAGTCGTGGCTGCTGGTCTCCATCACCTTGTCAAGTTCCGTGCTTTAGGTAACCACTTTACTTCTCCAGACAGTTCTATTGCCAAGGGTGTTGGTGTTGATGGTGTTGGTTATGTTGATGACCAATTGGTTTACTTCACCACCTTCACTCCAACTGGTGGTTCTTACGGTCAATACGTTATCGCTAAGAAGAACCAAGTCTACCCATTACCAAAGGACACTGATCAAGAAGGTATTGCTCGTGTTGCTGCCTTATCTAACGGTCTTATGTCTTCTATCTTTGCTTTAAAGGGTAGAGTTCACGACTTAAGAGAAGGTGCTACCATTGCCGTTATGGGTGCCACTGGTACTGCTGGTCAATTAGCCATTCAAGCTGCTAAGAAGCACTTGAAGGCCGCCAAGGTCATTGGTATCGGTAGATCTCATGAAAAATTAGAAGCTCTTAAGGCTTCTGACCCTAACCTTGATGAAGTCATTGGTTTCGATGATTCCGATGAAAAGATTCTCGGTTCTAAGCTCTTAAGTGAAGTCGATGTTGTCCTTGATTACGTCTGGGGTGAACCAGCTGTTCGTTTCATTGATCTCTTAGCCAAGTCTAAGAAGATCAGTTACGAACCATTGTACTGGGTCCAAATCGGTCAAGTCTCTGGTGCTGCCACCATTGATCTCTCTGCTGGTTACTTGAGAGCTGTCAACTTGAACGTTCTTGGTACTGGTATTGGTCCATTATCCAAGGAAAGAGAAGGTGAACTTTTACAAGAAGTTTCTACCATTCTTGCTAAGGGTGTTGTCAGTGCTCCAGTTGCTTCTGCTAAGCTTAGTGATATTGCTACTGAATGGGATGCCAAGTGGGACTCTTCTACCAGAAAGTACTTCATTGTTGACCATTAACTAACCAGTGAAGCTTCAAGAAAGCTGCTGAGTTCAAGCCCGCATTTATAATTGATTTTATCTACTTTGTTTAGTTTAATTCAATTGGTTCTTTAGAAACTAGTGTAGTGTGATTTACTTGTAGATGTGTTTTTGCAGCCAATTGGTAGAAGTGGGAGGTTGAGAAAACTTGAATAGAATTATCTAGAAGAAGTTGCGAGGAGTCTATAAATCGCTTACCTCGTTAACTTCGGTTATATATCCCTATAAATGCAGAGTAGTTGTCCCACTAGTTAGTAGTTTTGATCAGATGGTGATTTGGACTATTTTACTACTGGTTACGTCGCATATATATATTCAAAACGTTGGCAAGGCCTCATCAAAAGCACAAGACTTGTTATTTCCTCACTACTTAAAAATGGCCACCACTTTACTTGTACTACTATTGCTATTGTCTTTCTGAATCGTGGATGTTGATACTGTTTGGCAGCCAATCTTGTTGATCCACCCAACAATCCAATTTTTTTGATTGGGCCGCTAATAGCCGAGGAAGTAAACATTACAAGTCATTTGGTTCCCCCAATTACCTTCTTTCACATCCTTTATCCCACATCACCAATCATATGGCCCCACCCCTTTATCAGTCACCTCATTCCTTTACCTGACATGGCTCATGATGTTATCAGTGATCATTACACGACCTTATATTGATCCTCGCGTTTACACCTAGTTACCACTATTTACTACATCACTCACTCCTTCCTTTTATTCCTTTCCTTCACTCCTTAATCAACAAAATACACTATCATGGGTGACCACGATCCGGTAGTGTTTCTGCCAGGAAACATCCGTCTTTCTCAACTTAAATATATCACCTTTAGTTTGGTGGGGATCGCGCTCTTATGGCCGTTCAATGCCTTCTTATCTGCATCAGCTTACTATGGAGAGAGATTTGCCCAAAGTCCGTCGCTTGTTAAGGTCTACTCATCCACCATGATGTCTGTCTCGACCGTGGCATCCACATTATACAGTTACTACTTGTCACAAGCTCAAACAGGTGTTAACTATCATTATCGTCTTAACTTAGGTTTGGGACTTACTATCATGGTGTTCGTGATTATGGCCATTACTGTTGTCTCAGATTGGTTCATTCGTATGCCTGATACCATTTTCTTTGGAATGTTAATGATTTTTGTCTTTACTTCTGCTTTAGCTACTTGTTTGGCTCAAAATGGTACTATGGCTATTGTTAATGTTCTTGGAAGTATCTATGCTAATGCGGTAATGGTGGGTCAAGCAGTAGCCGGAGTTTTACCTTCATGTGCTCTTATTATTCTGATCTTGATTATGGGAGAAAGATCAATTCCAGAACATGGTACTGATCAACATGTGGAAAAGAACTTTGGTGTATTTGTATACTATATTACTGCCAGTATTGTGGCCGTTACATCCATTTTATTGGTCTACTGGGTTAACAGTCATACCTTAAAGGGTTACCGTTCTTTAAATAATGATGACATCAATTTCGATAATGCCCAAGAAAATGAAGAAGAAGAACCATTCGAAGTTCCTTCTAAGACTTTTGTTCCATTTTCTATTCTTTGGCAAAAGCTTAAATTGATTGTTCTGACAATTTTCCTTACTTTCAGTATTACTTTGATTTTCCCAGTGTTTGCTTCCAAAGTCGAATCTAATAGAGAAACCAAAAACAGATTCTTCCAGAAGAGTATCTATATTCCTTTCATTTACTTGATCTGGAACTTGGGTGATCTTCTTGGTCGTGTTTTATGTGGGTACCCTCGTTTGAACATGCTTATCAAGAATCCACGTACTTTAATTGTCTACTCATTGAGTAGATTGTTATTCATTCCACTTTTCTTGACATGTAATGTTCATCCTGGAGTAAGTCCTGCAACTATCAAGTCTGATTTATGGTACATTTTGCTCCAATTGGCATTTGGTATTTCTAATGGTCAACTTTGTACCTCATGCTTTATGATTGTGGGTGATTATTGTGACACTGACGATGAAAAGGAAGCAGCAGGTGGGTTCACTACCGTGTTCTTGAGTGTTGGTTTAGCGGTGGGTAGTTTATTAAGTTACTTACTTGTGATTTATATCGGATAAACTCAATTAAATCTCAATAACAAAGGTTTTTCACAACCTTCATTTTATAGAAAATGCAAAAAAAATTCAAAGGCAAAGCCAGACAAATACTCGGTGTTCAATTGTCTTCATTCAAATCATTTTATTTCATCATTTCAATTCAAATTCCTCCTAATTAATTAGGATAGATAGCATAAAATATAGATAAAAACGATACTAACGAAACTATAAATGACCTATATAATAAATTTTAACTGATAAAATGTAGTATTAAACTCACTAGAGTCTTTAATAGTGAGGGTATCCTAATTTGGGTATGTTAGTTGCAGCAATTGATGATCAAATTGTGATACATTTTTCTCATTGAACCCAAAGTATTTTAGCTAAATTTTTAGGAATAAATTGTCCAATCAAACAGATAGATTCCCTATACCAGAGTTGGCCAATTGCTCGGTATTTTCTCGCAACAGTCTCCAAATTTCCCTACTCATTTACAATTTCACTTGGCCCATGATCCTAAACCTCACTGCCACAATAAGCGCAGTGAGTGCTTACGTAAGCCCTAGTATAAACTTGAATCTGAGATCAAGATACCATTAACCTCACACCATGTCTTTCTGGGATAACAATAAGGACTCTTTCAAATCGGCCGGAATGGCTACCATAAGGGGAATAGGTAAAGGTGGAAAAGCCGTAGGTAATGCCGGAGTCAGTGCCTATAAGAATAGAAATACCGGATCTTCCAAAAAGGATGATGGTGAAGACGTTGACACCTACAGTGGACCACCAATGGCCAAACTCGATGGTCAACAGCTCAAATCATTTCCTGCGCCACCAAGAAGAAACGTTGATGCCAGTGGAGCCGCCACGGTGCCCCCACCTACTCAATATCAAGCACAAACACAGGCACAACCACAGGTACAACCTCAGCCACCTCAACCGCAACAAAATCAACCCCAATATCAACCACCTCCACCACAATATCTGGAACAGGCAATTCCACAGGCCCAGCCACAAGGGCAACCAGTGCAACCAATGCAACCGGCATTGAACCAATATCAACAACCTCCAGCACCACAACCTCAAGCTCGTGGTCCAGCACCCCTTCCACCAGCAAGACCAGTTCCTGCACCTCCAGCTCAGGCAACCACTACAGCTCCTGTGACACCAGCAAGTGCCCTCCAGCAATCGATTGAGAATTCGATCCAGAAATCGGTAACTCTGGCACTTCACCTGGCCGTGTCGTCTTATAAACCAGCTGGAATGTCAGCTCCATTGCAAACAAACACTCAATCGCCCTTACAGTTGCCGCAATCAGCAGTTGTACCACAACCACAACCCCAGGAACCAGTGCAACCCCAAGCACCGGTCCAATATCAGGCACCAGTACAACAAGTGCAACCAGTGCAACCAGTCCAACCAGTGCAACCAGCGCAACCGGTACAACCAACACAACCTCAGATGGCAGACCAATTCCAACAACAGCCAGAAGAACCAGAAAAGCCAAAGACTCCATTGCCTGACCCCAAATCATTCCCTCCTCCTGTGCTCCACAAGGATAGAGGAAAGATAACTCCTGATTCCACCAAATCTACTGATTCTCCAAAATCCACAGAACAGGCACCAGAAGCTCCAAGAGGTCCTCCTAAGAGAATCCCTCAAGTTGATACTTCCACATTTGTTGCACCTCCAAAACCATACAGGGGTCCAGGTGAACAATTACCTCCTCCAAAGGTCACTCCTGCTAAATCTACCAGTGCTACTCCTCCTCCCCCTCCAGCTCGTGGCGGTGGTGCACCACCTCCATTATCTACCAGATCATCATCTACCAGTGCCCCATCTGTTTCATCGTTTCCGCCTCCTCCGAAGCCATATAGAGGAGATGAAGATGGTCCATCAAGACCAGTGAATACTCCGAAAGTTGATGATGATGAATGCTCTGATTCGGTATTCAATGAGGAAGATGATAACGGACCTGGTCGTCCACAAAGTAGTCCTTCTGGTAGAACAGGCGATGGTGACGAAGATGGTCCACATCGTCCTCACAATTCTCCAAGAAATGGTCCTCCTTTGTCTTCTATTGATGACATAGATGACAGTTTATTCTTACCAAAGAAGAAAGCTCCACCTCCAAAGCCACTTAAGAAATCAAGCACTTTCAAAGAACTGTCACCACCTCCACCATACTCAATTACTGACAACAAGCCTTCACCAGGTGCTCCAAATTTTGCTCAAGAAATTGCCAATAGAAGAACAAGTGCTTCTCAACAGCGCTCAATGACTGAAGATGCACCACCACCTATGCCTACCCGTCCCGTTGAAGGAGAACCACCTGCAAAGCCAGCTAGACCAGTTGCGGAAAAGCCTGAAAAGCCTGAAAAGCCAGCAAAGCCGGGTAAACCATCCAAACCAGCAAAACCTGCAGCAGCAAAACCTGCAGCAGAGTCTCTGGATGGTAATGAGTTCATAAGTGAACTTCGTAATAGTTTAAGAAAGACTTCAACCGAATCTTCATTAGAAAAGAAATCACCAGCTCCACCTAAACCAAAACCAATCGCAAAACCAAAACCAGAATTGCCGCAAAAAGGAAAGCCAGTTATTGCAGAAAAGCCAGTTATAGGTGAGAAACCTGTTGCTCCTCCATCTCGCTCTAGCTCTGCTGGTATCCCACCAACTCCACCAGCACCAAGAAGATCACCATCTGTTGCAACTCCTCCTCCACCAGCACCAGCACCAAGAAAATCACCAGCAAATGCATCTACTCCACCTCCACCTCCACCGGCTAGAAACTACAACAGAGCCGCTGCTCCAGTACCAGTGACTGTTTCAACCCAGCCTCCAGAATTGGATTTAGAGCTTTCCACAGGATGGTTTGCAAACTATGCTACCAGCCTAAGATTACCAAAAGACCTTCAGGGATTAAATATAAAGTATTCATTCCAGTCCTCTAGTATGGGTCCTATTACCAGAAACAAGGCCAACTTCAGTTTCCGTTTAAGAGATTTATCGATTATTGTTTATGCATTCACATGGACTAATGATAATATTGCTGGTGTGAATGTCAAGATAGATAAGTTTGTACCATCGCCATTGACATCCAAGATTCCAACCAAAGCAGAGCTTGTGAGTTACCACCAGAGGTTCGGTGACTACGTTGCGTCGTGGGCAGAACATAGACAAGGACAAAAGGTTGGTACTGGAGAATGTTGGGATTTGGCCAGAGATGCTCTTCTTAAAGGTTGTGGTAAGCATGCTTTTGTATCTTCTTACCTTCATCATGGTTTCCCTATTTTGTCGGTTACTGGAGGAGAAAATGGTATAGTATTCACTCAAGGACCATTTGATGAGATTAGAAGAGGTGATATCATTCAATTGGAAAGAGCCAGATTCTATAATGCTGCTTCAGGAAGAACCCTGATTGCAGGAGACCCAGATCATACTTCAGTTGTTCTTGCAAATGATGGAGAAAAGATAACTGTCGCTGAACAAAACATTGGTGGAGTTAAGCTTGTTGGCAAGGGAGAAGTTATTCTTAAGGACTTGAAAGAAGGTAAAGTCACTGTGTATAGACCTGTACCAGAAGAATGGGCTGGAGAGTTCTAAGTGTCTAGATATTAAAAGTACAAAAAGGACACATAATTGCCAGTTGATAAGGCAAAACGATTATATGAAAAGTAAAAACAGGGAATCACATTGTGATTCGTCATCCTACAAAAGTATTGTAATAAAAGTTATAGATGATTTGGTAACCCAGTAGACCAGCCAGTGAGAGTAGATGAATGGTGTGTAGAAGTAAAATGTAATACGTATCTTTCTTCTTTGAAGTCCATTATACTGTAATGGAACCGAATTACTGTTTATGCTTATTTTTACACCAATATCCGCTTCTTTGGTACTTTATTTCTTCATGTTCATCCTGTTTGGCTGTAATTTTCATATTTGTATTGGGTGCAAATCGCGAATTACTAAGACCAAAGTATCACCAAACAAGTCATCGCCAACTTGACAAATCCAGTTCGTAATGTTTTGTTGATATCCAAAAGCACCATGATCCACTTCTGTGTCACCGTATTCCATCTCCGTTTTATCTGGCCCAAATCAACAATTTTTTCCCTTCCAAACCTCCAATATTCTTTCCCTTTCTTTGGTGTTCTGCACCAAATTGATTTTCCCAACCCACCTTTTTTTCGTTTAATCAATCGCGATTTGAGATGAGTTACATCGCCACCATGCCAGAAGCAGACACTCAAGCAGCCCCAGTGGCTCCATCATTATCAACCTACCAAGATGACGAGGCATTCAGTTACGACAAAGTTCAAGCGGTCGAAAAGGTCCGTTATCATCTTAATATGCCAAAGAATCATACCCGTGAACAGTTGGTAGAGAAGATCAATGAATACTACAATATGGAAGAGCTCATTGAACACTTGAAAGAAGAGAAAGATGGAGAAAGAAGATTTAAGAAAATTACCTTACAGTTCCCTGATGATCTCGTGTGTGACAGTGCCACTATAGTGCAAGAACTTCAAAAGGAGTTGGGTGCAGTGATTGATAAGAATACCATCAACACCAAGACTAAAGATAGTTGCAGTAACCCATCCGCTGCCACCACCACCACTTCCTCTAACGAGGCTTCTTGTGGTAACACCAATGACGGCTGTTGCAGTAGTAACAGCACTGCTACCACTAATAACGACACCTCTGGTGGGTGTTGCAAGACCTCTAACAGTGCTCCAGAAACCAAGTCTACATTTCCATCTCAAAAGCTCTGGATTTTAGCTGATACTTCATACTCTCCATGTTGTGTAGATGAAGTTGCTGCTGAACATGTGGATAGTGATTTGGTTATCCATTTCGGTGATGCTTGTCTTAACCCTATTGACAAGTTACCTGCTATCTACGTCTTTGGTAAGCCTCAAATGGATGTGGATAATTTAATAGAAGAGTTCAAGAAGAGATACCCACCAGGTGAAGAAAACAAAGTATTGTTGATGGCCGACTCTCCACACACTTATGTTTTGAAAACAGTCTACGAATCATTGAAAGACGAATACCCAGGTTTAGCATACGCCGATTTATACTTAGACCCAGAATCTGATGTCAAGGTCATTGGTTACCAACCTGCTCGTTCCCTGCACCCTACCAAGATGTTGAATAGAATCTTTGTGGGTCTCGATACTGAAAACCTTGAAGAAACTTTATTAGAATATAATTTGTTCCATGTCACTACTCCAAAGGATCCTAGATTACTTCAACTCACCACCAGATTCAATTCTGTCACTTTATATGATCCTGTGGAAAAGAAGATCAATGAAGGTCCATATCCAAAGTTAATGCGTCGTTACCGTTACATGCAAATGGCACGTACTTCAGGTACCATTGGTCTTTTAGTTAATACTTTATCATTGGCCAACACCAAGAATTTAATTAATAGCATTGGTAAGAAGATTAAGGATAACGGAAAGAAGCATTACATATTTGTGGTTGGTAAACCTAATGTTGCCAAACTTGCCAACTTCGAAAATGTGGATATGTGGTGTGTTTTGGGATGTGATCATCAAGGTATTATTTTAGACCAAAACAACGAATACTTCAAGCCAATCATTACTCCATATGAATTATTATTGTCATTAAGTGAAGATCTTACTTGGACTGGTAAATGGGAAACTGATTTCAAGAAATTACTTGACCAAATCGAAAGTGAAGCTAATGATGAAGATGATCAACAAGAAGAAGATGACGATGAGGAAGATAGACCACCTGAATTCAACCCAGTTACAGGTCAATTTGTCAGTACTTCTCGTCCATTGAGACAATTGAACCACTTGAGAATCACTTCTGAACCAGAAACTACAGAATCAGATGAAACCAGTCTTGTCAAGAAGTTTTCTTCTGCTGTTGCTATCAAGAACACTGTTTCTACCTCTGCTATCCATCTTCAAAATAGACATTGGACCGGTTTAGGTAGTGACTTCAAGAATGATGATAGTGATGAAGAAACTGATGAGAAGGGTGCCTTGGTTGAAGAAGGTACTGCTGGTATTGCTCGTGGATACGAATTTGATGTGACGAACAAGCAATCATAAATGATTTATGATACCAACAAACTGAGCTTTCGACTCTTAAAGAGCCATTGAGTCCCATGACTAGTTCATGAATTCAATAAGCTCCATGCATACTATATAGTGTATTATAATGTACCATAGAACACACAACAACCAATAAACTGTAGCTTCATACAATGTTAAAATTATTAATAACAATTCAATTTAATATTTGGAATAATTCTTTTGCAATAATTCTTTCTCTTTAAACAACTACAAAAAATCAAATCTCTTGATATTTTCGGTTAAACACTGATTGTTTCTTTATCAACACTGGTCGCATTAATTCTGATGATCTGTTAGATCTTAACTCAGTGATGAGCATCGACATTCTCGTGAACATAGCACTTGGTAACTCTTGGGCAGTTGTCGCACTAAGCTTATCGGCATAGTAAGTACACGTCTTGATCCAGATCATCTGGTTAATCGTTTCGGTTCCTCACTAACTTGTTCTTTAGTATCTATACGCGCCAATTGCTATTGGTGATACCTGCTATAGTAATAACAGCAGGATGGTTATTCTATAGATTCGATAAATGGTACAAATTACCATTCAGATGGACGGAGCTTGGTGATGGTGATATTGCTCTTGTTACAGGCGGGTCCAATGGACTTGGCAAGCAAATGGTCGGTCTTTTGTTAAAGAAACATGTCAAAGTGTACGTTCTTGATGTTGTGGAACCAGACTACGAAGATCCTCGGATGGAGTTCATCCCGTGTGATTTAGCTGACGAATCGGCTACCAAAGCCGCTATCAACACATTGATCGAACAACTCAATTCAAGAAGCAAACACATCTCAGTTCTTATCAACAATGCCGGTATAAGACACAGTAAATCGCTTCTTGATCTTGATGACGATGAAGTTCATAAACTCTTTAATATCAATACTTTATCTCATGTCTGGACATTGAAACTGGTTGTCAAGAACCATATCCGTCATCATGCCCAATCGAGACTCTACATAGTTTCAGTGTCATCAATTCTTGGAGTTTTGGCCCCAAAAAATTTGTCATTATATTCAGCTACTAAAGCCGCAAATATCCTGATCTATGAAGCATTAGCATTGGAAGTTTCTTCGTATAATATTCGGGTTCTTCAAGTCCTTCCAGGCCAACTCACTACGGAAATGTTTAAAGATGTGGTTCCTGGAAAACAGTTCTTAGCTCCTTTGGTTGACCACAAGGAACTTGCCCAAAAGATTGTGAACAAGGCAGAAACTGGTGAAACTGGGTTCTTGTACCAGCCATTATACGCAAACTATTTGCCAGTGGTCAGGATCTTACCTTACTCTATTCAGAAACTCTGTAGGTGGTTCAGTGAAATGGACGAAAAGGTAGAACCACATTGAAAAATTAATTGACTATTCTACATGTAAAACCAATATATAATGGCTCTCCATATTTATTTATATTTAGACATTATAGCTCACCCAAATTTCATACTATTTATAAGGTTAGGTATGAACGTAGTAGGAAGAAGTAGACGATGCTTTGATCGCCGGTTTGTACTTTTGAACTTTAGGTACGTTGTTTAAATATCTTTCTTACCTGCTTTTTCGATTTCTACCTTTAACAACTTTGCAAGTTCGTCACTGTTGATGTAACCGGTAATATCAAAGAAATTCTTGAATTCAATAGATGTTTCCACAGCGTTCTTTTCATCGCCATTGACAACGATACGGAACTTATATTCTGGGGTGAACTTGTCAGTGGAGCCAGCAATCACTATTTTTTCACCCTTGGCAGTCTTACCCACGTATTTGACATCTTTGTTGGTTCTATTAAGGTACAATAACACAGCACTAAGGATGAAGTAAACGATTATAGCTCCCACGGTGATGCTAAAGGTCTCCTTGAAACTATACTTTTTATCGAGGTAAAACAATAAACCAGCTATTATGACTGTCAGGTAACCTAAAGCCAATTTGGCGTCTATTAATAAGAAGGATTCGTCATAGCCAAATTGGGAGAGAACCAATGGCAAGGTTTCTTCGGTAGTTTGGCGTAATGCCACAATAGAACTATATGTTAGTATGTGTAATGAATGAATGAATAATTGGATATTAGAGCATTCCAGACACGGTCTTAGTCTGGTGAAAATATCAATACCAATGGAACCTTATCAGTGACAGATCCACGGCGATAAATGACAAAACCACCAAAATTAGTAAAATAATGAAGCACAAGTTTAGCTATTGATACCTCTGATTTTTATGATGATTAATGGAGTTGAAATTTCACTATGTGGTCTTTGATCAAATGGTGATCCAGGTCTTGTTTCTGTCAATTGTTCCGACAAGACCACTGTTTATAGCGATCAATGGATGGTAATGGATCGGACCGAGGTTCTTGCTCACCGTCCCGTGGTAGTTGCTGTCCCAACTGCTCAAATTGACGCGTCACGGCGCTACTTACTTCAAGTTGGTCTTCTTCATGTTGATGTGTTGGCAGTACAGTACACAGTACGTGAATGTCTGGGGTGTTGGTGTTTTCTGTCACGCGAGCACACACGTGATATACCAGCAAACTACCTATAGTGCTTATAAAACCCCATAAATTACCCTCAGTATAACCCGCTAGGGGATTCACGGAAAACTAGTGGTTTTCGGCTTTGATTATAATGACTATCCTCGCAATTTTTAACTATTTAAAACACGCTTTTTTCCCCATTAATTGCTGCAAATAAACATCAACAGCAACGTTTTGTAATCCCAAATTTAAAGGTGCAAAGTAAATACATAAAACGATTCTGGAACCAGCTGCAACACGACACGTTCCAAAAAAAAACCAATTTGAGCAAATTGGGAAGATCTTGGAAAGATCAATCCAAACAAAGCAATCTACAATTTATTTGTTGATTTATTCTTGTTGGTTATTTTGTGGATCTCCCCTGACCACATGGTACCATCCTGCAGGAAAGGAAGTGGCCTGGCCTGGATACTGAGTCACCTGCAGTCTAAACATTCTTTTAAAATCCATCTCTCTAGATTTATATTACAGTATCCAAGGGGGTGGATCATTGTAACACAACGACAACCCCAGATATTATAAAAAGCAACCAAACCTCGTTTAACCTATGGAGATGTCCACGCCATTAGGGAACCCCACATTAGGGAAGAATAGTGCCATAGGGACATTTAATGATGAACCTAAGAAGCCTTATAGAAGTGGCAAGAAGCAAGACAATAAGAATCACCATATACCGAGCCAGAAACAAGCTCAAAAGCGGACCCAGAACCAGAACCAACCTGGTAGAAGACGACAAAATCATAAACATGATGGTTTAGAAATCGATGCCATTACTAGTCAAACCACCAAATCCGGGGGTCATGGTAATGGTAAGAAGAACAAGATCTCTATTAATCATCTACTTGATTTTCAATCGTATAGAGACCTGGAAGAGTACCAGAATAACAGGAGAAGAAATAGCAATAATGGTCCTCGCTATAGATCCAGAGATTATAATAATACCCATAAAGTCCATTTAACTGGGATGTCCTTTATCAATGTCAACTATAAATTTGTGGTGGATAGTAGGAAAGAATACAGGGAACAAGAGTTAGATCCAAACATTCCTCCTAAAATTGATGATATCATCCGCATAATAGTTCCTAAGGGTAATGCATGTCCTATTTGTCTTTCTGATGATCCAATAGCTCCAAGAATGATCAGTTCTTGTGGTCATATCGCGTGTTTAAAGTGTCTTTTGTCACTTTTGGAGAGTGAAGTTCCTACATCCAAAAAGCGTGAATCGTCAGCTATTGTGGAAAAGTACAGAGAATGCCCGTTGTGTCTTTCTATCATTAGAAAGAATGAAGTGAAACCAGTACTTATCAATAATATTGATGAAAGGTTTGAAACCCCAAAAATTGATGATGATGTGGTTTTGACCCTTATGACCAGACCTCAAAATAAAATACTTCCACTTCCTAAAGCCCTTAGTGAATATCAAGATGTTGTGGGTAATTTCCCAGTAGTGAATCAAGATCCTGATTTAAATCAATATCTGAGAATTTTTAAGGGTGATATGGAGTATTTACTTGAGATGTATGCTCGTGAAAAAGAGCAAATTTCCCTTAATTATGAGGAAGAAAAACTTCTTTATAATGAGCCAGATACTTATGTAAAAATGGCTCTAGAACATATTGATAATGAAGTTTCTAGCTGGTCTCATAAATCAGAGGAACCTATCAAAAGAAGTGGTAAGGAATCACATGAAAATTCGATGCCTTATTACTACTACCAAACGGGATTCAATTCCAATGCCACTTATATATTATCACCACTTGATATTAAGGTTCTCAAGGCTACTTATAACAATACATATGATGAATTACCATCATCTATTGTGGCCAAAATTGAGAATATCCGGTATGACGAATTAACTCGCGAAACGTCATTGACAAAGTATAAGTACTTGTCACATTTGCCAGCAGGAACCCAATTAGGGTTCTTGGAGTGCAACTGGAAAAATAACGAATTTATTAATGAAGAAGCATGGAATGTATTTAAGGATGATTTGGGTAAAAGAACTAGAAATTCAAAGAAAAAACTTAATCGGGAAGAAAGAGATAGAAAGAAAGCATTAGATGCAGAAGAAATCAGAACCAGAAACTTTTATGCTAGAGAAAATGGTACTCTTGGAGGTGGTGCTGAGGCAGAAGCATTTATGGAAAGAGGAAATTTTGGTACTCTTTCTATTGTGGATCATCGGGAATTACCTCAATTACAAGGAAGTGAAAGAAGAAGATCAACTAATCCTTCTTCTGAATCTGAACCTGGAGAATATGTATCCACCATTTGGGGTACCAAGATTCCAAAGGCAGAAGTTGTGGATGATGTAATTGATGATGAAGATGATTGGGACGCAGAGGAGATGATCAGAAAGGCCAAGGAAGAAATGGAGAGACAGGAAGGAATGGGTAAAGGCAAGGGTAAAAAACGGAAAAAGAAGGTTGTTTTAATGTCTTCTTAGACCGATACTGCCAGCGTCCAGTTTTACTTTCGAGTCCTTCAACTCTTCGCTTATACTGATTAGTATCATTAAGTCTTTAGTCAAAAGTATTGTCAATTCTTATCTCTGAAGTTCTATTGCATTTCTTGACCTTATTAAGTCAAACATTAAATATAAACATATAGTCATTTAACGAAATAACATATTTAACACACCACCAAGAAGATGTAATATAATTTGCATTCAAAAAGAACAAGAGAGTGAAGTAATAGAAACAGTGGACAAGCAAAACAAAAGAATTATTATTAAAAACAAAGTAGAGAAGTATTAGTAATAGTAGAAAATAGACTGGTAATTTCTAATCAAAAGAATCTCGTATTTTTCAATCTCTTCTTATTCTTATCTCTATATAACAATCCTACTAGTACCATTGCTACTGAATATAATCACACTCATTTCTTATGGAAGGTTTCATAAGTTTAAATTTCAAAGAGTAGAAAGTCAGTCAAGTATACCCCACAGCTGCCCCGCATAGCCCATCTTCTTTCTATTTCACCTCTTCTCGTTCACTCTCCTTTCACTTTGCTCTCATCTTATTCTTCGCACTTTATTTCTCACAGCACTTTTTGCAATCGCATCACTAGAAATGAGGACCTGCACACAGACTCAAATATTTTCAGCTCATCACAACGCCATCTTATACTCCATCTTAAACTCATCTCCACCACCATGGTTTTAAAATCTACCTCTGCTGGTAACGTCTCCGTGTACCAAGTTGCCGGTACCAACGTTTCCCGTGCGTTGCCGGACTGGATCGCCAAAAAACGGAAAAAGTCCTTGAAAAATGACATAGAATATCAAACCAGAATTGAACTTATTCAAGATTTCGAATTCAGTGAAGCATCTAATAAAATTAAAGTATCACCAGATGGTCAGTTTGCCATGGCCACTGGTACTTACAAGCCACAAATCCATGTTTATGATTTTGCCAACTTATCATTAAAATTCGATAGACATACTGATACTGAAAATATTGATTTCCTTATTCTTTCAAATGATTGGACCAAATCTGTCCATTTACAAAATGATCGTTCTATTGAATTCCATACTAAAGGTGGTATTCATTACAGTTCTAGAATCCCTAAGTTTGGTAGAAGTATAGCCTATAATACCAATAATTGTGATTTATTAATTGGTGCATCAGGTAATGAATTATATAGATTGAATTTGGATCAAGGAAGATTTTTAAACCCATATGTTCTTGATACTGAAGAAGGTGTCAATTCTGTGGATATCAACAGTACCCATGGTTTAATTGCTGCTGGTTTGGAAGATGGTACTGTGGAATTTTGGGATCCAAGATCAAGACACAGAGCTGCCAAATTATTTGTTAGTGAACAACTTAGTGAAGATACTCAAGTTACTCAAGTTAAATATAGAAATGATGGTTTGAACTTTGCATGTGGTACCTCCAGTGGTAAATCATTAATTTACGATTTAAGAGCATCTACTCCTTCTCTTGTTAAAGATCAAGGTTATGGATTTGAAATTAAGAAGATTATATGGTTAGATGAAAACAAATCTGATTCTGATAAAATCTTAACTTCTGATAAAAGAATTGCCAAGATTTGGGATAGAAATGATGGTAAACCATTTGCATCTATGGAACCAAGTGTCGATATTAATGATGTGGAATATATTCCAGAATCTGGTATGTTCTTCATGGCCAATGAAGGAATGCCAATGCATACATACTATATACCAGATCTTGGACCTTCTCCAAAATGGTGTTCATTCTTGGACAATGTTACCGAAGAATTAGAAGAAAAGCCTTCCGATTCTGTCTACTCCAATTACAGATTTATCACCAGAGAAGAAGTCACCAAGTTGAACTTATCCCACTTGGTTGGTTCCAAGGTTATGAGATCTTACATGCATGGTTTCTTTATTGATACTGAATTATATGAAAAGGTTAATTTGATTGCCAATCCTAACTCCTACCGTGATCAAAGAGAAAGGGATATCAAGAAACAAATTGAAAAAGAAAGAGAATCCAGAATCAGATCTACTGGTGCTGTTACCAACACCAAGATCAAGGTTAATAAAGATTTGGCTACCAAACTTCAAACCAAAGAAGGTGATGAAGTTGCTGAAAGTATTATTAATGATGATCGTTTCAGTGAAATGTTCTCTAACCCAGATTTCGCTGTTGATGAAGAATCTCACGAATATAAACAACTTAATCCTGTTCAATCTACTAAGGATATCACTAGAGATGTTCCTAGAGCTTTAACAGCTGCAGAAGAATCTGATGAAGAAAGATTGAACCCAAGAGGAAATGAATCTGAAGAAGATTCTGATGAAGACTCTGATGAAGAGGAAGAAGATGCAGAAACTAAGGCCCAAAAGAATGCTAAGGTTCAAAAGGAAATAGAGAAATTACGTAGAAAGAAACAAGAACAAGCAGAAGCCAAGAGATTTATGAATGAAATGAAGGCTGTTTCTCAAGAAGAACCAGAACAAAGACAACTGGAAACTTTCGGATCTCAAGTTAAGAAGATCAACAAGGTCACCAAGAAGAGTGATGACAGATTACGTCGTCATGCCAGAGGTGAAGCTGAACTTACTTTCATTCCAAAGAAGGAACAAAAGAAGAAGGAAGTCAAGTTCAGAAATGACAGTGATGGTGATGATGAAGAAAAGGCTAAGAACAGTGGTAGAACCAAGCAAAGATTCCAAGGTAGAAGAACTGCCTCTAAGAACTCTTTCAGAGGAATGTAAGAGTCTATGTCCATACCAGCCCTTTCATAATGAACACATTCTATTTGTGATACCAGTACCAGCTTCTAGTTGTTCTTATTGGGTATCGCAAATATTGCACCTAAATGTTAACATATTTTACCTAATGGTTTTCAATACTTGAATTATAATAATACTTTTTCGGGTGTGAAGCTCAGAATACTGGAGTCTTGTCTCCTTCTACTATTCGAGTTCTCTTGATAATGGAATTATCAGTACATATATAATAGAATAATAAAAGTCTAAAAAGGAATTTCTTTTAGTAGGCAATGTAGTATTCGGTGTAAGTGACTATTTTCACGGTAGAACAAGTAATATTAACTTGGAAATAGTGGATGGTCCAGGCTTTTTAAGTGTTTGTATACTTCTGCAAGAATTATGATTGGTAAACTATTATGTAAGCACATATCTAACTCGATTCTGACCTTTACTTAAACACAACTCTACACATTATTGCAACCATTTAGGTGAAAAGGCACCAAAACGAGTCTAAAAAGCTTCCACCCATTTCTAAGAGACTCGAGTTATAACCTGGGCTATTCAATTTCTCTAGTATAAGTCACAAAAAACACAGCTGCTTCAATCACCTAGAACAGTTCATCTCATCACCAACATCACAAGCACATTTACCACTTAAAGTCATTCATCACATCATATGTCACGTAACAAAGAGAAGGCCAAGGCGTCTCTTAACCAGTACCACAATCTCAAGGCCAAAGAAGCCGGAGTTTTAGAGTCCAATCCGAATCTCAGACCGAAGTATGTCCAGTCGGTAGACTCATTACCACAAGCAGAGAAATGGCGGTCCACAGTGCTATCAGATATCTCCACCAGACTTACATGGATCCAAGACCCGGATGCCACCGATTCTGAGCTCAGAGAATTGAATGATACTATCAATAAGCTTTTCAATGAGAAGAGAGCATGGGAGTACCATATCAAATCACTTGGAGGAAACGATTATTTGAACTATGGACAAAACCTTAACAATAGTGGTGTTTTGGTCAATGTAGATACAAATGGGGCAGCTTCAAGAGGGTACCGTTATTTTGGTCGGGCAAAGGACCTTCCAGATGTCAAGAAGTTACTCGAAGGTAAGAATAAGAAGCCTGTGAAAGAGAAGAAACAAGCCAAGCAAAAGATAACGGATTTAAGTTACTATGGAGTTTATGATGAAGCAGGAACAGATAGTGGGTTGTTGGACCTGGAAGAAATTGATATGATGACTAAGATTCTGAAACTGTTAGGAGAAGATACAGATTATGAAGCATATGAGATCCAAGATAAACTGAAAGAAGACGAATTGCTCAAGTATGAAGCCGCTCGTGGTATAGAAATACTCAAGGAAATGAAACAGCAAAGTCAACCGAAAAGTAATGATAATCAAGAAACAATCGAGGATTATTCTGTGGTTGTTCCTGGCAATGAAGATGTTCAGAAGTGGTTAGTGGAGAGAAAGAGGAAGGAATTAATGGAGAAGTTAGGCTTGAACAAGTCCAGCTAGGTCATAAAAAATAGAATTGATTACTTCGGATGTTTCTCTTACACAATGGTCAGCTCAAAAGTTGTGCGGTGGTCCTCACCATTTGTAACATATGTATATTAAATATTAGGCATTCTGTTATTTCAGTGGGCTTTTAAAATAATAATAATAATTAATCATTCCGCTACTGGAACCAGTATGGGAACGGCTTTCATCAAATTAAGTAGAGTATCATTAATAATAGGCTCATCTAGTGAGCAATAAACATTATTTAAGTAATATGTGTTTTTCTTTTTTGGTTTAATTAAACTTTGGTTTCTAAGGTTTTCAAGAATTCACCTGATTCCATTAATTTGACTCCTACACTTTCGTAAAGCTTCTTGGTATCCACATCTTTGTCTGGATAAACACTCTTAGAGCAGTCAGTCAAGACAGTGGTATTGAAACCTAATTTAGCAGCATCAATAGCAGAGTTTAAAACACAGAAATCAAAGGCCAAACCGACCATTACCACGTTTTCAATGCCATTATCTTCCAAAAAGCCTTTTAATTCAGTTTGGTGAGTGGCCCAGACATCTTGGAAACACGAGTAGTACTCTCTATCACCCAAGTATCCCTTTCTGATGACTGTTTTAGGCACATCAGGCACCACCAGGTTGAAGTATCCAGCAAACAGCGACTCAAAGGTTGAACCTTTGGTATCTTGAACGCAATGGTCAGGCCAAGTAGTTTGGAGCTTTATTTGGGCATTGCCTGTTTCCTTGTTGATTTCCCCCAATGGGTGACTGAATTCAAGCTCAGTGAAAGGCGGCACGTTGTGTTGAGACGAGAACGATGTGTGGTCGGCTGGGTGCCAGTCTTGGGTGGCTATCACTGCTCCCCAGTCATGTCTAGAGATGAGGTCATTGATGGTAGGAATAATTGATCTTCCTTCGGCTACTGCCAACGCTCCTTCGGGCGGAAGAAAGTCTTCTTGTAAATCAATCACGATCAATGCAGTTTTGGACATCTTGGTTAGTGTTAGGATATCAAGTTGGGTTCGTTTACTGTTGTAATTGGTCTATGACTCTTCAGCGGTTAGACAAGTATTAGAGTTAATGAATGGAAATGACTTGGTTTAAATTGGTTGAAGTTCGTTCAATAGCGACAATGGCAATTGGGCTACTTATAAGAGTTACAAGGCGGTGTTATTGGACAGCTGGTTCGTAAAAAAAAATGGGTTATGGTCCTTATAGATCACTCGGTCTTTGCTTAAGTTTGTGATTACATGACTGATCTTGATCTGGCTGTATACAGGTGAGTCGCAAAAAAGCTTATCGCAAAGTAGATCTGCAACTGGTTTGACACAGTCGGGGAAGAGAGGGGGAGCAAATGGGAGTTTGTGTGGTTACGTGTCGGAGAAGAAATTGTAGGAGCTATTTGCCTTTTTGTATGAAAATTGTAGGAGACGTGGCTGGTGGTTAGTGGTTTTCGGTAGTTAGTGTTGGTTATGTTTAAGTTGGTCTGTTGCACTGTAGTGAGCTGTGGCTGGAGATGAGCAACTATAGTAAATAGCAAAGAGAAGGTTGTGGTGGTGGGTGAAAAAAGGTTTTATTATGTGACCTGTTACTAAGTAGAGTTTAGACGAGTGCTGTTACATTGTTGTTCGACTGGTTCGCTAAAGTTTGTTGCTCTCGGTCCACACCTGTGTCTGAGTTGAACGGTTATAGTGCGAATGGGTGCAAAATACACAATTAGCCAAATATAAGAAACTCATTGAGTGAAAATGAAAAGCCAAAATAAGTGAGCAAAATCAGTAATACCAGCTATTTCTCTTGTTGGGTATTTGAAGTCAAAATGTAATCTAATATTATAATTCTGTAGATAGTTTCGTAGAATTAATCAGCAATTACATGTCGAAGTATATCTTTGCAAAATTAACACAAAAAAACTAAGAAATCAAAAAAACTATAATAAAGACCTTCCCATTTATCTGATGGAATTTATCATATATCCTTGAGGTTTCAGGACTAATATCTTAATTACTGGAGTGACGTAATGGTAATTTCCTGTAACAATTAAATGTTTCTTATACATATACCTATATTCATATCATGTAACCATGAAAACCCCCAAGTTGCACTCAGTTAATAAAGGGAAATCAACTTACTAATTTAATATCATTTCAGTCTTAATATGATACAAGCATCTACTTCATTTCAACAAACTATTACATTTGTGGATTCATCCATCCAGCGCGGTGTGTATATGTGGCAAAATAATTTTTCAAAAATATCCGATATAGTGTAACGGCTAGCACGGTTCGCTTTCACCGAGCAGACCCGGGTTCGACTCCCGGTATCGGAATTTCTTTTTGCTTTTTGCAACTTCAAGATATCTACAAGCAATAGGGACTACTATGGTCAGTTTGCCTTTATTGATGTCTATTCTTTTTTTTACAATGGACTTATAATTGTAAATTTTGTATTTATAATAAATATATTAATTATTAGTATGCTGTTTACCCTAATGGATCATATGACGATTATTATGTTTTGTTAGATACAAAAGCTCATATTAAACCAAGTTCTAACACTTAACTTGGACTGGCTCTTCTTTATACAAGACCTTCTTCTTTCCTTTAACATCACCAATTTCGTTCCAAAGAACCATGGCAGTTAAATATTCCCCCTTATCACAACCGGTATCAATACCTTTAGTGAACTTCTTGAAACTCAAACTTCTTCTGGCATCATGTCCATAGTAGACAGAAAGAGTATCTTCGACATTCTTTTCCTTTTGCTTCTTGTTAAAGATTTTAGACCAAGAAACAGCTTGATCTTCAAATGGGTCATCAGTGGTCTTGTTGAAGAAAGGTCCAATGTAAGATCTCATTTCAAGGTTTTCAATTGGGTTTTGATCATCAAGGTCTCTATCCCATCTGATACCAGCATGAACAGCAATACCTTCGGTAGACTTGGCACCGCCTTCCTTTGAAGGCTTGTGAAGAGGAACTCTACCCAAAGTCTTGATAATGGAACATTTGTTAATGTATTGGACTTGTTCAGCAACCAATCTCTTGGCTAACAAGAATTCAGGATCGTCATTAAACTTACCATCAACGGAAAAGCTAGGACCTCCAAACACTTCAGATGAGTTATCACTAGCAGTGAAAAATGGAGCCTTCAAACCGTGATAACGAGCGTAATATTGCAACACATTATATTCATGGTTACCCATAATACAGTCGATATCATTTTCAATCAAGAAGTCCAATACCTTCTTGGAGTCTGGACCTTTAGTAATAAAATCACCTAAGACCAAAACATGATCTTTTTCTGGTGAGAAATTGAGCTTCTTCAACAATTTTCTAAATTCCTTGTAGTGACCATGAATATCACCAATCATAATAAGTCTCTCTACGGACTTTTCGGTCAGTTGAGACATTTCTTCGACATATTCATCATCTTCTTGTTCATCATCTTCTTGTTGTTGTTCTTCAAAACTGTCATTCTTTTCATCACCTGACCATTCCCATGAGCCTAAACCCAATTCTTTGACTCTTTGGCCGGTCAATGGTTTTAAAGACACGCCCAAGTCACTGATTTTAGCAATCCCATTCAAATGAGTAGCTTCTGGGATAAATTGAGATGGCAAAAAGAAACATAAAAACCAAAGAGTGAAAGCCCCCACAATGACCCCCACGGTCCACAATGCAACCTTGGCTCTTTTGCTTAAACTGGGCTCTTCCTTATAAATAAGTGGAGTAATCTCTGACATGGTAGTGGTGATGGTGGGTTTAACACGAACACAAAACCAGTAAATAAATAGATAAACAAACTAAGGATAAATCTAAACTATCACGTAAAATGGTGAAGTTAGGATGTTTTGGTGTGGTCCCGTTTGTCCTGTGAAATGTGTATGGTCAAAACGGTATTGATGGAATCGCGTGCTTTATATTGTACTTTCGTAATTTAGTGCTTTGGGTTATCCATGACCGTTCTTGTGGACGACCTAGACGATACTATTATGCACGGTTGCAGGCACGTGTGTTAATTAGTGCGATGAGATGAGAGATGTCTAGTTTAGGAACTATTGTAGATATAATGACAGGTACCGCTATATATTAGTTAGGTATTATGCTGGAAATGCGTTTCTAGTCTATGGTAATGGTCTATCTATAGACTATGGCCAATGCTTATGATGCTTATATACTTACAACTATATAATTGAGTAAACTAAAACTGTCTAACGGCTGGGCTTTGAAACCACTAAAATAGCCGATCTTCTCGTATAATGCAGAACTATTCATTTTTGTGGGCATAAACAGGGTCAAATGAGAAAAAAAATTATTCTTAATAGATCAATTTGTTAATGCCTCGTACGAGCATATAGCTTTTGTCCATTACTAGCTATACATATATAAATATCAAATATCAACTATGAAGATCTTTGGAGGATATTTTCCCTTTGTTTTATACACCAGAGTGTGTTTTCTTTTTTTCAACCTCCACCCATTCCTTCTTCCCGTTTAACCTCTTTCTGAATTACCAATTCAGTCAGTAATAATTGCCTTAAATCAGGCCCAATTTCAATTGTCTCTTTATTGTTTTTTTGCGTATTATTTTTCTTTATTGAATTTTCTCGGTCAATAATATTTATCATTCTCTTAAATTTCAAAAATAATAATTCACTTCTTATTAACAATGAATTAACATTAAGTTTCATAGACAAATCATTCATATACTTCAACACTTCATCGAATCTCTTCAAGTTTTGAATGATAATACGTTCATTATCACTCAAAATGGACAATGCAAAGAATAAATGATGTTGACTGGTATAATAATCAGTCCATAAAATTTCCCATAACCTTAATACTTGATCCCATTCTAATTCTCGTTTATACCATACTAATAACATTCTGAAGAAAAAGAATAAATCAATCGATTCACATTTTTCTAAATGTTTAAATAAATTAGGTAACATAAATTGTAAAAGTTGATTTAATGTGGTCATTTGATTTTTCATACCTGATTGATCACGAACAAAGTTTCTTTCCATTCTATCCATGAATTTGGTGAATGCCCAAAATGTTAATGATTCATTTTGAATCTTAACATATAATGGGGAAAGCAAATCAGTCATACCTTGAACATAACCCAAATTTTCATTATATTCATTATAGGTGATTAAAATTTCTCTCATTTTATACAAATGTGGGTTGCTGATGTTAGAAACATCTGAAGAATCTCCTTCATCATCTTCTAATTCATCTTCATCTGGAGTTTCAGGTGAAGATTCTCTGGTAGGAGCCTCACCATCTGTAGTAGTCACAGGTTTTGGAGCCTTCTTCTTTTTCGGATTCTTAAAGATAGCTAAATGTCTATCGGTTCTTTGAATATCCTTTTCAATTCTATGTTTCTGGTCAATCCAGAATTCAGTTTTCCTCTTATCTTCATCACTAACCCATTTCAATTTCAATTCTTCGTATGCAGTTTCGTAACTCTTAACTAAAACATGTCTTTCTTCAGTAGAAGAATCCCATGGATAGACTCCAAGTAAAAAGAGCCATACTTCACTTCTAATACCATCTTCGACACCACCGTGGAAAATTCTATTCTTCACTTCATGAACAGTCAAAGATAATCTACCAGAATAATCAAAGAATGATTCCCATTCTACTTTGGAAACTTCTCCACGTCTTGAAGTCTTATTGATTTCTTCACTTGTGAGCAATTCATCAGATCCAAGTTCTTTATTGATCCTGTTGTAAATTTCGTCATCCAACATAAATTGCTTTTGGCTTTGTTCTGCTTCTTCCTTGACCTGTTGAGCCCATTTTGCTAAATAAACTCTTGCACTGTCAAAATCTTCTCCGATTCTTTGAACTTCAGGTTGATTAATAATTTGCTTAAGTGGAGTAGGTGCATGTTGCTCAACAATATCCAAAGCTTGATTTTTTGCCTTTGCAGAAAAACTAGCAACTGTTTCTAAAACTTTCCATTTTGCAGCAGCAAAAAACTTATTGACATCAGGTAAAATTAATGGTTCAGATTTCTTTGGTTCCTTTGGTCTTTCTTTGAATGGAGCAAAGTTACGCATGTCTGCTGACTCTGGATTAATCAAAAAGACTGAAGGAACAATAGTAGATCTCACAGTATCAATAAATTTCAGTAATGCATTCATAAAATCGTTTCCACCCCAGTAAATCTGGCCATCTTCACCAAAGACTTCCATTCTTTGACTCAAGAGTCTTTGCATCTTGATGGTGGAAGGGGATTCATTATCATGGAAAAAGACAATAGGAAGCTTTTCACCATCTTTGGTATTGATAACAATTGAACCAAACCAAAACCCAGAAGATGGTTTACGGACTTGGATCGAATACACAAACGATAAGGGTGTAGTAAAAGAGTAATTGGCCAAAGTGGAATTGTGTGGTTTGGAAACAACTCTTGATCTATCAATTCCAGCACCCTCTTTGGCAATAGATCCGTTATTCTTACCACCAAGACTCAGGGCCTGGAGATCCCTCAGGATATCAGCCACATCAACATCATTATAGATCTTGAGTTCTTCTTTGGATAATTGGTTTTCTGCGGTGAATGAAAGAAGAATGTCTTTGTTGGATGAATTGGCACCTCTAGAAAGAGTGATGAATCCGGGGATGTTGTCCTTTTTAGAGGTGGTGGGGTGAAGGTACACCTTGGACTTGACATAGAGTAGCTCTACCTCAGACAGGAGGAGCAGTCTTTTAGTTGATTTGGACATTAACTAGCGACGTGGTATGTTCGATATTGTCCTTCGATAAATCAGCCAAAAGCGTGGTTGGTTTAATTGGGTGAATTTCTTTGTAGGAGCCTGTGATTGCGATTATGAGTGATGATGCCAGCCGCTGTAATTGATTGGCACTGCGAAAGGGAGTTTAGCCGTGTGATCTGACACCAGGGAAGAAAAATACAGGGCTTTCAATGTTGTTTCAATTGATCCTTTGTAATCGATCAACGACTATAATCAATTGATGTTATTGGTTGATCTATACTAGTTCTTTTCACTAAGAACTGGCTATTTGGTTCTATTGGTTAAGTCTACTAAATATATAAAAAGGTATTTATAAATGATTGCGCACTGATAAGGGGCTAAGTTAAAGTGTGACTTAAGGGACACCCATACACACCAAGTGACTCATGCACTGTTGAAGGGGGTATGAGTGAGTGAGTGACTAGAGGTACCCCGCCTCAAACGTCAATAGAAGGACCGGAGCCTATCAAGTTGTTATCTTGTCTGATAAGAGAATGGACCAATTGATGAATGGATGGTCCAGGTGGGTTTTATAATAAATGTGATCAGTAGTCATCAAAGGGACCTGAAGAGTCAGATCGTTGAGGTGAGTGTGGGGATGGGAACAGCGAAGAGAAGGAGATAGCGAAAGGAAGGAGAACGAGAAAGAGTGAGTTTAGGTAGAAAGGTTCAACCACGTGTAGACCAAAGCTGGAATATGGAGAGAAGTAGGACTGGGTGTATATGGGCTATGATGTAGTGACTCCACTATACTAGAGTATAGAGGTAGACTAAACAGCACAATTGAGAGATGAGATGACCTTCTCTCCGTAATAACTAATATACGAGTGAGACTTTTCATGGAACATAGTCATAGTGAGATAAGCACCTAAAAACAGTGTTTACTTGAGATTTATCAGAGATCTATCAGTGGACTCCTATACTGTATAGTTGTTATTATTTACAAGTAAAGATTTGAGAATAAACAGCGAAGCACTGAAACCCCCAAAACACAACATCAGGTGTTGGTTAGTCTAACTATTCAGTAACCAGATCGTTTATCTTTCCTAAACGATCAACTTAAACTACAATAACGGAATCTTAACCCTATTAAATTGGTCTGTGTGGGGTTACCTCCATTAACACAGTGTGATATTTGCACGTTCATATTCAATCTAACACTTGAATCAGAACATCTTTTTTGACACTAATCACCAGTTTTGCTAATGAAGAAAAAAAAATCAGATCATCACGAAAAGTGGCGAGATATCTTATATTTCGATAGAAATCATAGATCAAGGGTTTATCAGCTGATCTTAGAAGGGCAAAATACAATAACAATTATACTACAATCATATGAAAAAAAGAAAACTGCGGCGAAGGTTATGGTATTTGAAACATTTCACAGCCAAAGTGCACCAGGTACTAAAATACAAGAAAAAAAAAAACCAAAATGAAACAAAGATTTTCATGGATTAGCTAGACTTAATATCAGTTTATACCATTAAGCAGTCTGGGATATTTGGTACCTAGGTCTAAAGGAAATTTCCTAAGTTGTTCCATGGATACTCGAACCATAAAACTTTTAGTTAAGCGAAGGCTAGCGAAAACGGAGATAAGGTTATGTATAGGACGGGGCTTAATTGGTAAGGGCAACAACGAGGCTGCAACACCCTGAACCCCCACTACTTCCCCACTACGATAATATTCAATAGTAATGACCTACTAATAATGGACCGGATGTGATCCGGATACTACTAGAATAAGGTTTAGTTATATCGGTTAAGGTTGACGTATGAAAAAAGTGTATCGCTAACATATGTAGGTTCCGGTTTGGTTCCGTTTCCATAAACTTCTGAATTTGTATCTTACGCCCGCCACGGACATAAAACACCCATCTGTCAATACACTACCCGCATCCAACCCCAGACTTCGCTCAGGCACTATATTCCCTTGTTCTCAATAAGGATCATACAGTATACTACAATCAAAAAAGAAAAACTCGTAACGCTTCAGCACCCTGTTGATTCATGTTCTTTTTTTCTTGTTTTGCCTTCTTCTGTTTACTACAAACTAGATCGTGTCTCTCAAATATTACTAATTTATGGACCTTTAATTGGCCCTTGAAATTTGAAATGTCTTTTTTGACATCTCTCCACTTTTTCTCGAAGAGTGTGTGTCACTTTTCACATCCACTTCACATTTCACACTTCAAGATACATCGAAGTTGTTCTTTCCCAATCTAATAGTATAACCTAATTATTTAAACTATATTTGCTATGTAAATCTACTGGTCATATCGATATATACACGAAAGATCATCCAAGTACTCTAATCAATACGGTATACGACGGGAGATATTATATTTTCCGGTGACCCAGTTCTCCTAAAAATGTGCCCGCATTAATATTAGTCGGACTTTCTTGTGATTTCCGTTAGCTAAGAAATGAGCCTGATTTTTTTTTTTTTTTTGTAACTCTCTCACTCCATCTAGTAATGTGGGGGAACTTTCACATGTAATTTGGTGATGATATTGTTGACCTTATAAGAACATCGAAATGTCCACTTTTTTTATGAAAAAAACCAATTAATCATCAATCATGTCACAAGTTACATTAGAGTTAAAGTCCCATCAGGATCCAAAACCATATAGAATCACTCTTAATGATGCCAACAAAGTGTTGGGTCCAAATGCCAATGTTCCCCTTGATGATAAGGGTCCAGTCACTAGAACCAGTTCTAAAGTGGCAATCATTGGTGGTGGATTTGGTGGTATTGCCAGTGCCATGATGGTTAAAGAAAAGTTAAAGGAAGAAGATTTTGTCTTGTTCGAGAAACATGATAATTTCGGTGGTACTTGGTATGCTAATACTTATCCAGGTTGTGCTTCTGATATTCCTGCTTTATGGTATTCATTTTCTAATGAATTAAATACCAATTGGACTAGAATTCAACCTCCTCAATATGAAATGGAAGAATATATTTTAAAGGTTGTTGAAAAGCATGATTTAAGAAGATTTGCCAAGTTTGGTAAGGCTGTTACTGGTCTTAAATATAATGATGATGCTGGAGATTGGACTTTGGAAGTTAGAGATATGGACACTGGTGCTTTAAATATCCACACTACCAAGATTGTCTTATTCTGTTCTGGTGGTTTAGTTCACCCAAAGCAACTTACTGCTAAGGGTCTTGATAACTTCAAGGGTGATTACATGCACTCTGCTCTTTATGATCATGATATTCCAATTAAGGACAAAAATGTCTTGGTTGTCGGTAATGGTTGTTCTGCTAACCAACTTATTCCTCAACTTTTAAAAGAATATGATCCAAAGTCTGTTACTCAAATTTCTAGATCTAAACAATACGTCATGCCTCCTTTGCATAAAGCTATTTATTTCCTTTACAGATTAATGTCTATCACTAGATTTACTGCTGTTCTTTTCCGTTGGATTGTGGTTATGGGTGCTGAAGCTCGTTTCCCATTGTTTAAAGGTGATGGTCTTATTTCTAGAATTGTTAGACTGATCAACAGATCTGTTTCTGTTCATTACATGAAGACTACTGCCCCAGAAAAATTCCACGATAAAATTATTCCTGAATTTAAGGTTGGCTGTAAGAGATTGATTTTTGATTACAGTTATCTTAAAGCATTGAATGATCCAAGAATTGATGTTGTTTCTGAAGGTATTTCTGAAGTTAAAGAAAAATCTGTTATCCTTTCTAACCAAAAGGAAGTTGATGCTGATGTCATCATTGCATGTACCGGTTACGATCTTATCAAGACCTTCAAGGGTTACAACATTACTGGTCGTAATGGAGTTCAAATTCAAAAGATTTGGGCTGATCAAGGTCCATCTGCTTATGAAACCGTTATGCTTCGTGATTGTCCTAACTTGTTTTACATTGCAGGTCCTAACTCTGCTACCGGTCACTCCTCTGTGGTTATGGCTATTGAAAACAGTTTAACTTTTGCAGGTAAAATCATGCCAAAGGTCTTAAGTGGTCAATACAAATCTGTTGTGGTTAAGACTGAAAAATACAACAAGTGGTTCGATGAGATTCAAGCTGAACTTAAAAAGAGTGTTTTCGGTACTGCTTTCGGTGGTTGTTCTACTTGGTACTCTGATGAAAAGTTGAACTTCACCACTTATCCATACTCTCAAATCAACTACTGGTGGAGAATGAACCATCCAAGATGGCAAGATTTTGAAATCGAAGCAGGTGACAAGAAGAACCAATAAGCTTCTTATTTTCTTGATGTCGGTTTATGAATGAACAAATTAAAATGAAAAATTAAAAAAATCAAAAAATGAAAAAGCTTAATGGTATATTCAATTCATTTGTATTTCTCCAGAATATCGAAACTTGAATGGATGAACAGCTTTCAGTTGTTTTTATTATTCCATCTTTTTAGCAGTTTGTAAAGCTTGAAGCTTTTATTTAAATAAGTATTAATAGATTAAACAGTTTTAAATTAAAGTAGATTTCTGTAGTACTGTAGAGAGAATAAGTACAACATTTTTCTGTCTATGCATAAGAATTCTATTAGGGTTCTAGAATGATTCCACCATTTGGCATAGCCATGAAGAAATAAAGTTTTTAGTTTACTCTCGATGTTTAAGTAGTTCTAGAAGTTTTTAGAAAGTAAAAATAAGGTCCAATTTAAAAGTACACTACAACTTATAACTAAGTATAATTTAAGCGAGCAATTGTTGTTGCACTTACAACGCGTACTATTGTAATAATTGCTCACATGCCAATCGTAAGCGAGAACCAATAGGAAGATTTGTTGGTGCCCCTTTCAATAGATATCATTTCCCAGCTTGACCTTGTGCTGCTATAGGCAACACTTTTACGTACGAAGATGATTATTTTCTCAACAGTCAATTCACCACTAAATACCTAAATAATAATAGAATTTTGCACCCAAAATCACCATGATGCGATTTCACAGAAACAACTCATGGCAAATATAAAAAAATTCACAAGTACAGGCACTTTCATCAACAACTATCATAGAAGCGTGTTCAAAAAGGAGGTATTCTTTCGAAAATCCTGTTAAGTTAGTAGTAGGAAACTTTTCCTATTTACTTCTTAGAAGAGCAGCAGGAACAACTGTTGGTAGGACAAGACTTGCAAGAGTTACAAGTAGTACAGTTAGCACAGGTGGAACAAGACATTTTGATAATAATTTGAGATTTGATGGTTTATAATAGATAAAAAAGAAGTGTAGAAATGTGGGAATATCCACCTGTATTTATAGTTGTTTTGTTGGCCTTATCTTCTCCGCTTCTAATGACAATCCGACTCTCCGAAATCAATTACCCAGCCTCGCAGCAACGGAAATCGGACGGAAATATGGAAGGGGTGCCGTTCCACTTTTTGTCATCATCTAGTTTTACGGTAACGTAACGGTTTGCGGGGGTGGACCCCCAAAGAAAAGTCCGGAGATACTTACTTCGCTATGAATCGCTCTTTCCTTACCTATTTCTACATATTACTATTAAGTTGGTATATAATTAGAAAGCGCGTTCTTTACCGTCCATAATGATACCCATAAGTCTACATACTTTAGCGAGACCAGAACAAAAGTCTCACTAAAGGTCCCGTGTTTGTGAACACCTGAAACAGTCAACCGAGGCCTTGGTATAATTAAGCCACGCATTAGTCTGGCCACCATCCCCTCTCTCGGAAGCACAAGCTAAGATCGCCTTATATCCAACGAATCATATTGCGTTCAGACCCGAGTCCGATTTACGTCATATAGGGATGTTGCATTGTTGCAAATTTCTAGGCCTTGGGCCATGGTCACGGAAATGTGACGGAAATTGGGCAAAAATTGATCAGCCTTACAGTTACGCAAAAAATACTCCGAAATTACGGGAACTGAAAGCCGTTTCATTTTTGTCACTTGAATTCGACCACAACGCCATCTCCATTTTCAAATTACTGGTATTTGTAAATGCCCACAAATTTTTCAATTTTCCCTGTAAAATTATACCAATTGTCACTTGTACATAGTTACCAAATTGTTGGACAATTTACACAGTGATCAGAACGCTTGACCCGCAAATCTCAGCTACTTTAATTTCTCACCAGTCTCTGTTTAACGATCACCACTTGTAGAAATGTTCTAGAGAGCATACAAACAGTGAGACCAGTGAGACCAGTGAGACCGTAATAATGAGAATCTGCAGAGCAACCAACTTCATCGTAAATTAAGTATACTCTTTTAAGAGAAAATAAAAATTTTTGTAGTACTACAACTTTCAAATAAATGCTTTTGGCATACATTTTTACATTCTATATCTATTATACATTAAGCTACCAATAAGTTCAAGATCATAGTCTAATAATCTTCCAACTGACAAAAATTACAACCAACTCAACTTATTCATTCTTGTTATATTTTATTTTCATTTTAATTTTAATTTTTAAATTATCATTCTATGATTACAAGTATAATGATCCAGCACTCACAATATCTCTGTGAACCAATTCCAATGCTTTTTCCATCTTTTGTTCTAATTCACTGTTACCAATGGTCTTAGCAGCCATAACCAATTGTCTAATGAGTTCTTCCAATCTCTTGAACATTCTGATCAAAGAACCTTCATAAACATCGGTCATCTTACAGATTTGAGTGAAAGTAGCACCTTTACACCAAGCATAAGTGACTTCCATCAATTCAGGTCTGAAAGATTCAATATATTCCTTTTCAACAATTTCAATCTTGGATTCCTTAAAGATCTTAGCAATCTTACTGGCCATGTCTTGCATAGATTTCAATGGTTCAGCTAATTCTGGCTTAAGTCTTGGAACTTCCTTGGCTCTTTCTTGGAAAACGAAACAAGATAATAATGCAGCAGATTGTTCACTGTTTAAATCATTGAAGTTACCGTTGAAAATTAATTCAGTAAGTAATAATTCATCACCAGTACTGATTTCACAAGCAACACGTCCCTTCAATTCAATAATATCATTTTGAGTGGTGAATTCTAATCTTCTCAACACTCTCTTTCTGTGTCTCAAATCATCTAATTGAATCACAGCTTGGGTTTCCAAGATCTTTTCCTTCAAGGCCTTCATCTTGCTTTCATAATCAACCTTAGATGCATAGGTCTTGTATAATTCATCAAGTCTAGCAGTGTTGTGTAATGGGTTGCTTTCTAATTTAGCTTCCAAAACACTGATCTTTCTCAATAACAACTTGAAATCTTCATCATCAATCTTCATACTGGTGACTGGGTCCATTAATGGAATACCCTTTGGTAATCTCTTTGGTAAATCCTTCATGGTCTTCAATAAAGTCTTCTTGGCAGCAGAACTCTTCAAATCTTGTGGAACCTTCAATCTGACAGAACTGATTTGTTCAATAGAATCTAAGGTGATTGGAATATATTCAGCTCTAGACTTTTCACCAGCAACTGATGGTCTGATACCAACTGGGAAGGTAGGATTGAATGGCTTAATAAGATTAACTGGCGAGTCAACGAACATGGTGTAGACGAAAACAGTAACCAAGTAAGATTCATGGTCGCTGTAAACAGCAGATGGATCTCTTTTGTTAGTTCTCTTGCTGAATGAAGTAACCATACCCCATCCGTAATCCATACCCTTGATGTTGATCTTAACAACTCTACCTTCTTGTAAGTAAGGTAAGATATGACCTGGGTGAGTAATGACTTGTTGGACATCATGCTTATAGACTTCTAATTGTTTCTTTAAATCGTAGTATTCTTTAATGGTTGGTTCTTCTTCGACAACAATAGCTTTGCTCTTTTCCTTGATTTCTTCTAATTCTTCTTCAAGTTTTGGAACAGATGATGCATTTTGGAATTGGTAGAAAGAACTTTCCAACATGAATTCTGGAGAAATACCTTCAACTCTCATTAAATTCAAAATCATATTGTAACCCAAGTGGAAAGCAGAATCTAATCTATCAGCTTGACCTTTAACCATACCCTTAGCCACTTGAGGTTCCATCTTTTCATCAATCATCATGATAACAATACCACGGTCATCTAAACCACGACGACCAGCTCTACCAGACATTTGAATATATTCACCACCGGAGACCCATCTAAATCCAACACCATCCCATTTACGAACAGATGTGAAAACAACAGTTTTAGCAGGCATATTTAACCCAATGGAGAAAGTTTCAGTTGCAAAAAGGACCTTAAGATAACCTTCTTGGAATAAAATTTCAATGATTTCCTTTAAGATTGGTAATAAACCAGAATGATGGATACCGATACCTCTTCTTAAAAGTGGTAAGATGTTTTTGATTTGTGGTAATTCTTTATCTTGTTCAGGTAATAATTCAATGGCATTGTTGTAGATCTTTGTTAAAGCTTCTCTCTCATCATCAGTGTTGAAATCTAATTTAGACATTTTTAAGGCTAAAGCTTCACAATCTCTCTTGGAGAAGGAGAAAACAATGACTGGGTTATATCTCTTCATGTAAATCATCTTCACAATCTTATAAATATCAGACTTACCGTCTTTGTTACCACCTTTGAAAGTTTGACCCTTTTTACCCTTGGAATCAGCAGATGAAGGATCATCACCTCCAGCATCACTGATACTAGCCATAGCCTTTTGGAAATTCTCTTCTCTGAAAGTACCCTTTTCATCCACAACCAAGTGGATACCATCACCGGCAGAAGGGAACAAGTAATGTTGTAATGGAGTAGGACGGAAATCGGTATAAACAACGTGACAAGGTTGAGAATGGATTTTAACGATCCATTCAGCGAATTCCATAGCATTAGGAATAGTAGCAGAAAGGAAAACGTAATGGACCTTATCTGGTAATAAGATGATGGTTTCTTCCCAGACAACACCTCTGGATTTATCTCTCATATAATGGACTTCATCGAAAATAACCCATGCAACTTCTCTCATAACTTCGGAACCACGGTATAACATACTTCTTAAAATTTCAGTAGTCATAACTAAACAACCAGCATCTGGATTAATAGTAACATCACCAGTCATTAAACCCACATCACCGAATTCCGCCAATAATTCTCTATACTTTTGATTACTCAAGGCTTTAATTGGGGAAGTATAAATGACTCTTTGTTTGTCTCTAAGACTCTGGGCAATAGCATATTCTGCAACCACGGTTTTACCAGCAGAAGTATGGGCTGAAACTAAAACAGATTCATTTCTATCAATACAAGAAATGGAAGTATCTTGGAAAGGATCTAATACGAAAGGATAAGTTCTTGCCTCTTTAGTTCTTTTATGTGATCCAATGGGTTCATATGGATAATCTGGCGGTATAGCCACTTGATGTCTGACTTGATGCTTTAATTTTAATTGACCTTCTTCCTTGGCACTGGAGATTAAACCGTTGGAAACGGCAACTTCACGAGAAGCTTCGATCTCGACCGCATCTTGAACGACTGGTTTGATCTCTTTAGTCTTTTCTTTTTGCTTCTTTGCAGTTGATGGCGTTTCTTCAGAAGCAGAACGCTTTTTAGGATTTGGCTTTTCAGTTGGTTTGTGTTTTTCGACTTTTGGTTGCTCCTCCACGACTGGTGGGGCCGTAGGGGCTTCGTCGAAGACGTTAAACAAATCGTCAGCGTCCATAGTGATAATAGCTAAGTATATATTTTTTGGTCTTGAGATGAGTTTTTAAGATGCGATCATCGAGCCTGGTAACGTGATGGAGCACGTGATATATATACCAAGACCATATAATGATATTTCAACAAAACAGTACAATATGACTCTCTATCGAGGTAAACTTAGTCTAATACTTTTTATTGAGCATTATGGTGTGATTGAGTGGAAATTTATTTTGTTCTTGTTTTTTTTTGCCGTAAAATCTGATTTTTTTCTTCACCCTTTTACCCAAAATAGTGAAAAGTCTGGACCTTTAGTATAGCCAACTCTTCAATCTTTAGTTTTTTATTAATAGTTTGCCTCTTTTTACCTAGTAATCAAAAAGTACACTATTATCACAAAAGTGGTACGACTTTTTGGTACTTAGTATATACTGCCTACGAAATTAATGCAAAAAAGTGACCCTTTATTGCCAAAAATTGCACCTACCCAATTCGTTTGTTCTCAATTAACTTTTAGCTAAAGCTTCATACACCAAGGTTTTCTTTCAATGGCATACTCGATCTAGTTCGCCTTTATCGAAACAGAGAATGTACTAAACTTCACGATAGTCTAATTATAAAGGTTGGTTTAGAATTGGAGGCGGCTCTTAAAAGGTTACTGTTGCCCTTATTGCCTCATGGTCACGATTAACGGTAATTTTTAACGTATATATATAGCGACCGTTGTATATACTACGGAATGGCTGTTACCATAAATAATTCTATGCAGATGGTATTAAATGCTAAATATTACATAAGATCCTGGTGGATCCATGATACATGCAAAACAACAAACACTCGATAAAGCGAGTCGTAAGTTGTACAGATAAATAACTGTGTGATGTTACGAGTTAACGAACTGAATTTGGGGGCAAAACGATTTCGCAATCATTTCGCAGCCATTGGCATTTCATACTTGGATCAGTAAAAACAACTAAAACCATAGAACAAAAGTAAAATTGGAACTAGTTTCAACTTACTTACCAGCTCATAACATTTGTTGAAACGTTATTAGTTGGCTCGTGGGCTCTTTCGGTCATGGTTCTGTCTGAACCACTTGCCAATTCACCTCTTTCGTTGGCTCTTTGTTCTTCCAATGCCTTCAAAGTCCTCCATTTTTCTCTATCGTACTCTCCAATTACCACACTTGGAATGGAACTCACTCTAGAATTATCGGAACTTTGGTTGGTATCCAAATCCCAAAAATCAATAGCTTCTGGAACCTGGTAAGTTGGAATAGGTTTTGTTATTTGTACTGAGGCAGATGAAGATGAATGTTTGTGAGACCTCAGGGTTAAATAAGATCTAAATGATTTTTTAGGAGATCCTGATCTTGAAGATACTATGGAAGCAAGTGATAATTGGTTAGAAACCATAGATGATGAGTGCTTATGATGGAATTCACCATCAAAACTTTTTCTTTCTGATTTCTTACGGAAAACACTTCCTAGTCTTTTAGGACTCTCTAATAATTTTTTAATTGGTGAAGAAGATGTAGGGGTTGGAACTTCGGGTGGTGGGGTAGTAATTGCTTCAAGCTGAATTGGTTCAGCTAAACCAAAGTCCAGGCTTTGACTGATTTCTCCCTCTGTTTTAGCACTAATATTTCTAAATGTATGCAATGATGGAGCACTAAAAGAACGAGTAGAGTGAGGTAAATCACTGATATTATCCAAGTTTGAAGCATATTGTACATTCTCAGATGGTAAGTTTTCAATGTCATCAAGATCATTGGTTCTATTTTCAATTGGGGGTAAAAGATAATTAGGATACTGCTCAGCAGTCTTAGGGTTTAAGTTATGGTCACTGACCATTCTGGTGATACCAGGGATATTTAAATTGATACCAGATCTAGTTCTGTGTTGTTCATAAAGATGAGAGTTTTCATCCCATTCTTTCAAACTGATACTATTAAGTTTTCCTGCTTCTTCTTTGAACCAGCTAATAGCTCTAGTTGATGTTGGGATTTTTTCTAACCCGTTAAGTAAATCTGTTGGGTCTTCAAGTTCATCCTTATGAGTAATTTCTTGTGGCATATACTTAGCCTTCTTCCTATTCTTAGGGACATTAATGATGTAGTCTTGATCAAACCCAGCAAATTCTGTGGCTTCTATTGGTTCACCAAACTCGTTAATATGTGGAAGGTTTTCTTCTTCAGGACTTCCAATATCTAGTTCTCCTACTGGACTCAAATGTGATGATCTGAATTGTTGTTGAGGTGATTGGTAGACAAACTTGTCATTGACGAAGTATGCAGAGTTAGGCTGTGGAGTGAACTTGCTGCTGATATTGTTTTTGATGGAAGGTGGGCTGTTAATAGGGACGATATGAGAACCAAAGGCAGTATTGTCATTGGTCAAATTGTAGTTTTCGTTGACCCCACTGGTAACTTCATTGTTTGCACTAGTTCCGATGTTTGTAGCTGAACTATATTCGTAACCTTGTTCTTCCAATTCTTGTCTTCTCTTCAATTCCATGATTGGACTTTCTCCCTTTTTCAATACTGGTGGTAATAACGATTCGTTGACATTTGATAAGAAGATCTTTTCGTCATTGATAGACTTCCATCTTTGTTCTCTTCTTTGTGTCTTCTTGCCTATGTAACTGGTTGATTTGGATCTCTTCACCAGGTTATCACCAGTATATTCATCTACTTTCAAGAGCGAATTCTTAGGTTTCAATTGGTCAATTCCTGATTCACCAGTTTCAAACTTATTCACTTCCCTAAGGGTAGGAGAACTCTTAAAAGACTTGATCTTGGACTCATTAATGCTGCTCTTTCTGCTAGGTAAGCAATCCTTGTCTCTGTAATTAGTGAAGCTTCTTCTTGGTTCTGCTTCACGATAATTAGTAAAGCTTCTTGTGGATTCATCTTTTGAAAAACCAACTTCTTTTTCTCTATAATTAGTAAAACTTCTTCTGGATTCTGATTCTCTATAGTTGGTGAAAATTCTTACTTCTTCTTTAGGAGCAAAAGAAATGGTTGATTTGGAGTTACCAAACAATCTAAAAGATCCATTTCCAATGCTACCTCTCTTTGCTTTGGCAATATCAGAATATGAACTTTTTGCACTGATTTCTTCATATGCTCTTAAGGAGTCCAAGTGGCCATTGTCCATCCAGTTATTGTTGGTATATGCTGTGTAATTCTCATCAGAGTCTAAGTTGGACTTGATATAGTTGGCCAATTCATAAGGCTCTTGATCGATATCATTGATGTTATGAATATCATGGATTTCTTGGACAGTTGATTTTTTGGAGGCCTCCTTGGATTCAATAAGGGTTAAGTCAGAAACTTTGTTTGGGATAGTAACTTGATGTATTTGAGATGTTTCTCCTGGGATGGAAATCTCTGACTCGATATCAGACCCTTCAAGCTGAAATTTATGGTAATATTGAATAGTAAGAATAAATGAAGATGCAATGAGAAGAAGGTTAATGCTAAAGAGGATTGGTATTATTGTTTTCCAAGATGTGAAGGAAGTATCGGAAGGTATAGAATGGTTGATAAGGGATACTATGACCATAATTCCGGTGGCTATATGGAAACAGTCGGTCACTAATTGAAGTATTAATGGTATTAAATGAGGACGATGAATGGTGGTAATATAATGAAGAACTCTAGAGCCAGCACATATGAATCCACTAATGAGGAATATCAACACTCGTATACTATGGATATGGGTATGTACAACTGTAGCTATGGATGCACTGGCCAAAGCCAACAAAGCTATGGCAGTATCAATAACCACAAGATATACCATGACAAAAGAAAGTGTTGGACAACTAGATGTGATTAAATTTTGAGCTTAAGCTTGATGATGATTGAAACAAGAGAAGCAAAAGTGATAAAGAACTGGCGTTAGGATATATTATATTAAGGATGTGGTGGGAAACAGTCTATGTTCTTTTTTTTTGAAAAGGTATTGGAAACTCGGGCTAGAATTGCCCTAAAGTCTTTGGGAATGTGATGGTGTTTTTTAAAGTAAATATTGAGAGCCTGGTATCCAAGTCAATTGGAAATCGGAAACTATGAGTGGTAGCCGAAAGTTATTGTTCTCTCCGAAAGATTATAGATAGGTTATACCGGCTAATCCAATGATAATTGACATTTATGTCAATGCAGTGATTATAATCTCGGGATGTAAAACAACGACTCAAAGTTTGGTAAGTTCTAAAAGTTGCAGAGAATTTTAGCAACTCTACTCCAACGTTTTCCTGCCTACCTACTGGGGCGTTGATCTGAATCAAACCATATGTAAAGGAATTTTGGCTGAAAATTTTATGTAAACACGGGCGTATTGGGGTTGTTTTTATCTAGTCCCAAAAGGGAAAATCGCAACCTCATTCATTTTACGCATAGTGAGAAGACATAGACGAAAGGTAGACGAAGTATTATGGCAGCAAAAGATCTAGGAAAAGAAGGTTTAACCACGCGTTGCGAAGTGCTGTACCTTTGTTCCGCATGCTAGCCGTGACTAAACATGAAAGTCGGTTGATGGAGCGACGAGATATTCATATTTTTTTTTTTTTGGTTCAATACAATACACTATCAACAAACCCGTCAACTACTATTGTGCGAATGATACCATTGACATGCTAAATGGACATATCGGTCAGAGAGTTCATTAGGAGAGGTCTGTTACACGAGAATTGTTGGGTGTTGTTGTCACTCCGGACTTTTCTCCGGACTTTGGAACTTGCTTGGATGTCTATGATCGTACCTGGTTAGTCTCTTGGCAGGTGTTGAAATTTTAGTGAGTCCTCACAATGCTGCTTATGTAAGCATCTGGAATTATGTACTTCACCTACAGTAAAGGAGTAAAGAGATGAGGTGCATCGACGTCAACATGGACATCCGAGAGCTTATGTGTTCTAGATTATTGAAAGCCTTGACTTTTTCCCCAACCATGTCATCTTTTTTATGTTTTCTTGGATCCAGCCTCAATTGACAACGAATGATCAGTTTCGCAGCCAAATATGCCAGTAATAAACTCATAAACAGTAAAATTTGTAGCAGTTCGGTATTATGACGTTTTGACATATTAGACATGAAATTTAGATTCTGAAACATCATACATACGTATGTTCGAATCTGGCTAAAAATCATGTTTTGTATTTTGTTTTGATTTTTTTAGTTTTTTTGCAATTATTCTAACTTTGTAACAATTGTACAAATTAAAAACAGAAACAAATTCATTTGGAGATATACTGATTAAAGGTACCTTAAATACCATAAACACATTGAACCACTCCTTATTCCACTTTACCATAAATCTGAATAATTGACTAGTATATGGTACAACCTTCCAATCTGTTCTACTGTTTTAGCCATCATACTCGAGCTCTACAAGCCACAGTTCTAGGCAAAAAGTACTCCTCCCTCATACAACTGTAAAACCAGTTCAGCTGATCAGAACCTTAAAATTAATCCTATGATTGTTCAATTGTACGTTTTCAATCATCTGTAGGTTATTTGGGGTTCCATCAAGCCTGTTCTCTCAATTTTGACTACTCGGTTAATCAATCGCGCTTAAATCTTGATGTAATCTAATTTAACCAACCAACATTTAAGATAATACTTAAAGTTAGAAAACTTAGCCGAGTACGTTCTACGCTAATTCACCGCCCCTTAAACAAGCTTAAACCTTCCTTTAACCATAAACTTTATTTCTAGACCTAGTCCCACACCTTACTCCCTCAAGTTCTACTATCGCCTTATATTATAATTACTTCTCCACCACTTTTAAACATAATTATTCTAGAACTATATAGAGGGGAAATATCATATAAACAATTGCAAAAATTCGAGGTACAAATTGCCGTATATACTAAACATAATAGAGAATATACTTCTATGTGATGGTCTAGACTATCAGGATTCTACATATAATATGATCTTACAGTATTAATCAGGATTAATATTACTGATAATTATTATTTCGTTTGTTGGTATCAATTTTCATACAAAAGGTATAAACCTATAATCATTCACAGAAATTATGTCATTAACGATGACGACGATTAGGCGAAAGTGTAATCACCCCCGATCCATCTGTTGACCATATCCAAAGAGTTCTTTGGTTGGTTGAATGGAACCATGTGACCACCGTCAAAGATTCTCAAGAAAGTAAAGTGCTTGTAGTTCTTGACTTCACCAGCATGGTGCTTACCGACCTTCCAGTCCTTAATTGGAGCAGTAGAGTAACCTTCCTTACCAGACCATTCTAATCTGTCAGCCCAAGCTTGGTTACCTAACCAGTTACAGATAAAGTCCTTGTCACCAGCGTAAATCAAGGTTGGAATGTTTTGTTCCAAAATATCAATGACATTCTTGTAGTATGGCTTCATCCAGTCACCAGCAAGTAAGAAGTTTCTGTTAATATCAAAGTTACAACCTTCATAAGTGTCAACTTCAGCACCCAAAGCTTCCTTAACGAAATCTTGGTTCAAGTATTCATCTATGTAGGACAATTCCTTGTAACATAAACTGTCACCTTCACAGTTGGTACGGATATCATAAACGTTTCTACCAGTTCTTTGGTATGGACCCATTTGAGCATTGTTACAGTAGATAGAAGCTGGAACACAAGACCAAACAGATTCAGATTGGTAACAAGAGTTAATTAAAGATAAACATCTTGGAATAGAGTTTTCCATGTTAGCACATTCTTCTTCATCCAAAACAGATGGGTAACCACCTTCACCACAGGCCATTGGCTTGTAGAATTCGTATTGGTTCAAAGGATCAGTTAAACCGTTACCAATCAAGACAGAAGTTAAGTTGAAACCACGGTCTTCATGAGATAAGATTTCACTAGCGAAAACTGGAATGTAATGACCAGCATAAGATTCACCAGCAATGTGGAAAGGTAACTTGGAGTATTGAGGGAATTGCTTGAAGAATAATTCCAAGAAAGCGTAAACATCCTTACCGGCGTTAACGGTGTTAGAAACAGACTTAGAAGAGTAAGAGTAACCGACATTAACTGGTTGATCCAAGAAAATGACAGTAGCGTTGTTGTTCCAACTGTGAGGGTTGTGCTTTGGTTTCAAATCTTCACCAATAGAAGCAGGACCTAATTCAAACAACATACCAGTTAAAGAAGAACAACCTGGACCACCGTTTAACCATAAAATAACAGGGTCATTCTTTGGGTCATTTCTGGATTCAAAAGCATGGAAAAAGAAGTGCTTGTCTTCTTCTTCAACATCCAAGTAACCAGAGTATTGTTTAACGGTATCAAGACCTAAAGATTCAGGGGTGTTTTTAACTCTCAATTGATGGTTTGGAACCTTATCAGAAGAAACGTAGTAATCAAAAACCTTCTTCTTGAACTTCTTTGGTAAAGACTTAAAGTTCATAGACAGAATGGTTTCTGGGAATTCCATAATCATATCGGACCATAATTGCTTGGTTTCAGCAGGAATAGATTCGATAGGGTCATTAAGATGTTTAGCGATGGCATCAATAATCAGGTCTTTACCAGCACCAAGTTTATCAAAAGTTGGACCAAGCTTACCAACAAAATTTTGGTACAGTTGGGTGAAACGGTCATTTTGGTTAAGTTGGAATGATTGTTGAATACCAGAAATATAGTTAGGGATTGAAAGAGCATCAATTGCCCCCAAAGTAGAGGCAATTGTGATAAGGGTAGTAACAGATAACTTCATTTAAAGTTATAAAGTTGTCTGCTTATAGTATAGTTGATAAGAAAGAAGAATAAGGGTATGGGGGAAATTTGTGCTGGTTTATATAACCCTCTGTTATCAGCGGCGCCACCTTAAAAGTAGTACTGCTCGCGGTACAAACCCGAAAGCGGATGATGGATGCAGGAGGATTGCTCTTTGAGCGATGGAATGGCCGTTTAGGGAATGGCACTGGCTGAGATTGGTGTAATTAGCGAGCCGATCCTTGAACCTCAAAAGCAAAAGAAGAACAAACGGATAATGAAATGACAGGTCTTGTTTTTTAGGGGTCCTAGCTAAACTACAAAGCAAAGTAAAACAAAACAAAAAAAAAGCCCACTAACTGTTGATACTGATTATGGTGGTGGGGGCTCTGGCAGACGTTATGAGGGCTTAAATTGGGGGAAGGAAGTGAAGATAAGCCATATGCAAACTATGAGGTAATAAGGTTAATAATAAATGTAAGAATGTATAGAGAAAGGAAGGATTGAATGCAGTTTAGAGGGTATTGGTTATGGGGAATGTCCCTCAAAGTGCAGGTTAACACCGTCACCTTAACAGTTATCACACTCTTATTAATAGATACAGGTTAGGGGCTGAGGGATGTGCAGGTTACGCAAGGGTCCAGAATACTGGTATGGGTTCATGACCAGCACCCAATAGTGGGGGTGAAACTACCAGTATTAGTCACCACTATTATAGTAATACCAGTGAAATGGTATACATATAGATATTTCTATTGAGCCGGACCAACCGTGGTACAGTACCAGTCAAGTCTCACCCCAGATCTTGTAGTGGAGAGGCTCTTAACACCGTAAACAGTGGTACTAGAGAGAGAGGGGATGGACCAGTAACTAGTGCCAGAATACAGGTCACTACTGCGACTCTCGCTACCGATAATCTCATGCGATTACTAGCACAACTGGGTAATTTCCGTTACTACCGGTGTAAAGGTGCGGTGACACACCACAACCCACAACCTGTCTATAACGACAGATAGGACAGAGGGAACTAACAGAAGAGTTGAGATAGCAGATACGAGTTACTGGTCAATCAAGCACTAATCACCCAAAATAGGTGAATATGAGTGGACCGTCGGACTTAGCCAATTATGACTTATCTCGCTGTATCTTACTGTACATTTCTGTCACTCCCTATTTGCATTTACCAATTTTCTGTTTTGTCTTTTTCTAGCCTCTTTCTTTTCCTCTGTCACCTCTAACTGGTTCCCTGTATACACTATATCCGTTAAGCCCCAGACACCAAATGATCACTAAATTAGCGAGACCTGGTTAGGAAACGCTCGCCCCTCCTCTATATTTACAGTTACGTAAGTCGCATAATCAAAAAATAATCAAGAGATGGCCTAAACATAATGGGACTTCGAGGACTCTTCAAACAAAAGCCCCAAGAAGATGGTTTCAAAGTGTCCAGATCAGACAAACGGCTCTTTAAAATAGGTTATGGAGTCTCTGGATCCACCGAATTATTTCAAAACCGCGACAAACAAATATATGCCATCAAGACTTACTATAAACGAGAAGATTATGAAAACAAAACAGAATATAAAGAACGAGTTCTTCATGAATATGAAGTATTAACTCAATTGGACCATTTGAATATCATCAAAGTTTTTTCCTACCAAGTATCATCTTCAAACATTCGAATTTATATGGAGGCCGGTAGCCCCGATTTTTATGTCTTACTTAAACAAGTACCAATTTCCAAACTTAATTCTACTGAAATGCTTTGTTTTTGGAAACAATTATGTTCAGGAATTCATTATTTACACTCTTTGGATTGGTGTCATCGAGATTTGAAACTTCTGAATATTGTACTTGATCCAAATACTGCAATTTTAAAAATTATAGATTGGGCCACTGCTTCGAAAATTTCTAATAATGAAGATGTAGTTGGATTAGTTGGATCTAAAGGTTTTACTGCTCCAGAAACATTTTCTTCCATTCATTATGATGGTAAAAAAGCCGATATTTGGTCTTTAGGAATTGTTTTATTTTACATGATAAATAAAAGGTTACCTTGGAAATCAGCCCAGCATTCAGATGACAATTATATTCGTTTTAGAGATAATATAACTAGACAAGAAGTTTTAAATTCTATTCCTGGAGCTCCTATTACGAGTCATATTTTAGAGGTTGACCCGGTAAACAGGGTCACTATAGATGAGATATATGCTGACTCGTGGTTCCAAGACATTAAAAGTTGTGGTGTAACCATGTGTGGTATAAACCACTTCGGAACCTTTAACCTTACGGCATATGTGGACTCGGAGGTCAGAGTCGACAAGTAAGTTTGACTCGGGACTTAGTCTGGGAAAAAAAACCAGGGTTCGTTGGGGGTATGATTGTACTATACTACTGCGGTAAGGAACATTTACGAGGGGTGTGAGTCACGTGTCAGGGCATACCCCGGCCCCCGGTCTGCTTGATGCCGGAACTAATTGAAAAAATGAGTCTTAAAATGCACCCAAATCCCACCACGACTCATTTTCCTTTTAATCACACACAACATGCTTAGCAACACTTTCCGTGCTTTAAGAATCAATGCTGTTAAGGCTCCAAGAGCCCTTTCCAGAACTTACGCATTGTCTGCCAATGCCCAAGCTTTGATCTCCAAATCTGTTAAAGATGTCGATCCAGAAATGGCCGATATCTTGCAACAAGAAAAGAATAGACAAAGAACTTCCATTACTTTGATCCCATCTGAAAACTTCACTTCCAAGGCCGTTATGGACTTGTTGGGATCTGAAATGCAAAACAAGTACTCCGAAGGTTACCCAGGTGAAAGATACTATGGTGGTAATGAAATCATCGACAAAGCTGAGTCATTATGTCAAAAGAGAGCTCTTGAAGCTTTTGATTTATCTCCAGATCAATGGGGTGTTAACGTCCAACCATTGTCTGGTGCTCCAGCCAACTTGTACGCTTACTCTGCTGTTTTAGAAGTTGGTGACAGAATTATGGGTTTGGACTTACCTCACGGTGGTCACCTTTCTCATGGTTACCAAACTCCAAGTGCCAAGATTTCTTACATTTCTAAGTACTTCCAAACCATGCCATACCGTTTGAATGAAGAAACCGGTATCATTGATTACGACACTTTAGAAGCCAATGCTCTTTTGTTCAGACCAAAGATCATTGTTGCTGGTGCATCTGCTTACTCTAGAATCATTGATTACAAGAGAATCAGACAAATTGCTGACAAGGTTGGTGCTTACGTCTTGAGTGATATGGCTCACATTTCTGGTTTAGTCTCTGCTGGTGTCACTGACTCTCCATTCCCATACTCTGACATTGTCACTACCACCACCCACAAGTCCTTAAGAGGTCCAAGAGGTGCCATGATCTTCTTCAGAAAGGGTATCAGAAAGGTCACCAAGAAGGGTAAGGAAATTCCATACGACTTGGAAAGAAAGATTAACTTCTCTGTTTTCCCAGCTCACCAAGGTGGTCCACACAACCACACCATTTCTGCTTTGGCTGTTGCCTTAAAGCAAACTTCTTCTCCAGAATACAAGCAATACCAACAAGAAGTTGTTTCCAACGCCAAGTCCTTTGCTGATGCTTTAGAAGCTAAGGGATTCAAGTTGGTTTCTGGTGGTACCGACACTCACTTGATCTTAGTTGATTTAAGATCTAAGGGTATTGATGGTGCTAGAGTTGAAGCTGTTTTGGAAAGAGCCAACATTGCTGCCAACAAGAACACTGTTCCAGGTGACAAGTCTGCTTTGTTCCCATCTGGTTTAAGAGTTGGTACTCCAGCCATGACCACCAGAGGTTTCGGTCCAGAAGAATTCGCCAAGGTTGCTGAATACTTCCAAAAGGCTGTTGATATCTCTTCTAAGTTGAGAGACCAAGAACAAGGTTCTGTTGCTAAGGAATTATTGGCTTCTTTCAAGAAGTTGGCCGATGAAAGTGAAGATGTCAAGGCTTTAGGTAACGAAGTTGCTGAATGGGCTTCTACTTTCCCAGTTCCAGGTGATTTGTAATTTTAGTAGAAATTGAAAATTACTGAACCCTTTGAACAAAACAAAAAATAAAAACCATACCAATTAATGAGGTGTAATTAGACGGGTCGTTAATAAAGGACTTATAAACGTTTTGATAAGCAGTTTGAAGTCAGCGATGTTTAATTGCCATATATAAGCGATAGATAGCATGTTAATGCCATGTAAGTTACGTGAAAAGTGTAGTGAACGAATGGGTAGAAATGGAGATGGTAGAAGATAGACCAATTGTATGAGTCAATTGGTGAACTGGTGATGTTCGATTGAAGTTCTATTGAAGTTCAAGTGTACAATTGCAAGATCAATTAATTGGTAGATCAAACCAAGTACTACGAAAGCTAGAAATAATTTCAAATATTAGATATTGTAATTGTTATTGCTATTGTCTTTTCAGCCATCTTTGATATTGGTACTCGTCTCTTCCATTGATATCATTTACGATAACTCTTGACTCTTTAGCCTGATCAATTGACTTGTAATTATCATACTATATGCTATATTAAGAACTGTATCATTATGTCATTAGGTTAATCGGTATATCTATATTGTCTTGTACTGTCTCCTATTGATCCACCTCTTTCCATTGATTCTTAACTTGTGAGACTGGTCACTTTCCACTTTCTCCACTTTGTTCACTCGCTTTCTTTTGCTTCTTTTGCAGTCACTAGACCCTTCCAAGTCTTACCCTACAACCATTTACAGCCAACTGGTCAATTGCATAAGTTTTGATATCGCGGTCCCAAACGGTTTTTTCTCGGTGTTGATGAGTCTCAATGGATCCCGGTCATAGCCGCACTGGTCCCTCCTTTTGTACCTTTTGTTCTTTGTGTTGATCTCGGTGCTCGGTTCCTTATTCCTCTCTTTAACCTGGTCCACGGTTGCTAGACACTCACTATCTTTTTTTCTGTGAGAAATCACCAGTTTTACCAAATTACCAAATTATCCAATTTACTGCCATTTCCTATTTTCACATCAAAAGGCCAACCAAGGCCAATCCCAATATACAATAATTCATAATACTAAGTTTATCATAATATATCATAGAATACATCAATCCTTGCCACTATAATAGTTATCATCCAGAACAACAGTTATGACAACGGAATCTAAGAATCATTCCAAACATCATATTCCAGAGAAACGGTTGAATAACCTTATTTCTTGGTCAAAGAATGGGTTTATAGCTTATGCCAACCATGGCTCCGCTGTGCCCAGCCTCATGTTAACATACCTTGAAAACACAGATGGAAAATCATGGCAGTTGGCCAAACCTCAAAACCTCAATAACAAGTTGGGCCCTGTTTCTAGTGAAATCTCCCTTGTTTCTTGGAGTAATCTCAGTACTGACTTGGCAGTAGCCGACACTTATGGTAACTTCAATATCCTCTTGTCAGGAGTAGGTCTCATCGAAGAGAAGAAGAAACCATCTCCGACCGCTACTGGTACTACTACCAATGGTGCCTCCAACGCCACAACCTCCTCCACTACTACCACCAATAACTCTACTTCCAACACTGCCACCAATAATTCCACCACCAATCCTTCTAATTCCGCAAATGGCGCTGCCAACGGCAATTCCACTAATGGATCTGCTACGAATGGATCCAATGGTGCTGCCAATGGCTCTACCTCTACCAATGGATCAGTGAAAAACGGTACCACTAACGGAAAATCCATCACAAACAGCAAATCACCAAGCGTTTCTTCCGATGACTCAAACACTCCAAGTTACGAATTGACTTCCTACAATAACATGGAATTAATCTATAGAGATCAAGTCCAAGAGGCTGACGTTGGAACTGCCATCGTTGCCTTTAAATGGCTTAACATTGAAAAGCCTCAAATCGTTAATAAGCCAGCTACCATAGTTCCAGGTGAAGACTTAAAGTATTTCTATCCCGTTGGACAATCACAACCTCATGGAATTACTCATCCAATTTCAACCAAACAAGCATGTGTAGCCCTTAGAAAAAATGGTGAATTCATTGTATACTTCCAAGGTGAACATAAAGTGGAATATCATAAAACAAGTGTATTTTTAAGTGATCAAATAGTCAATTTAACTCATGCATCAATTGGATTCAGTAATGAAAAGCAAATCATAGTCGTGGCTTACGAATCATTATCTAGAAAAATATTAACTTATACTGTAACTATAGATTGGGGATTCTTGGTTGAATCTGCTAAAAGACAAAAGGTTGATCCTCATTACCATACTCCAAAGGATGCTCAAAAACTTCCAAAATTATCAGTTGTTAAAGCTCAATGCATGAGCCTTGTTCCTTTGTTTGGAGATATTGCAGACATTGAACCAATCAAAAAGGAAGATGATATGGATATCGATTCTAAAGACGAATTCAGTTTTGGTGCATTAAGTGGTATTGATATAATTTCAGCTAGTATTGAAAAAGACTCCAAACCTGAAATCTTAATTAGTTATGCATGGGAAGATCCTAGTGGAATGATCAGTAAAATCTACAGATACCATTTGATCAAAGAACAAGAAATGATCTCAGAAGCCTTTTTTGATTTGGGACTTCGCAAAAAGTCAAACGATGATAATTCCAACTCTACTCCAGGTGAAGTGTTGGCCTTACAAGACATAATGACCCGTTCAGGTAAAATAAAGGGCATTACAGGTGTTTTGAACGATTTTTACATGATTATCCAATACACCAATAACTCCAGAATTGATATCATTGACAGATCATCTTTTTCTATTGTCAATGCAAACACTTCCAGTGAAGCTCCTAAAACTGTTGGTACTATTCTTGATTCAGGTTTCAAATTCTCAGAATTACCAAATGATTCAAACTTAATGGTTTCAATTTCTCCAAATTTAACTTCGATAGTTTATACTCCATTGAGATCTGCCAATAGTGAAGTCACCTTGAAGTTGGTAGAAAAGATGAATTTCTTATCTCATTCATCCAATGATTTGTTTATTACTGCCGTTGGGTTAGCTTATCGTCATGCATACTCTTGTTACACCAACACTTGTTCCGATGATATTATAATGCTTGCTCAATCAGAAATAAAACGTCTCTCTGGAGATCCAAAAGCAGAAATTTCTGTTCAAAAGTTCATTGACTACACTTTAACTGAAGCGCATAAATCTATTAATTTTGAATTTGATAAATTCAGTAAGGAATCTGTTGATAAGCTTCTTTCAAATCCACCACTTCAAAAACTTTCATCATTCCAATTAATTCTTGGAGAGCTCAGTCCTAAAAACCAAATCATGAGTGATATTGCATGGATTGTATTGAATCTCAGAAGTGCATCTTTCGGTATCATGTTCCTGTTGTCAAGTATTTACAGACAAATATCCAAAAAGAAACCAACTGAAGATAACCTTCAAGATTCTATCGCAAGAGGTGAATGTATTATGAGTTTAATTGGTAATATGAAATGGTTAATTGATTTAATGATTTATTTGAACCAAGAATTAATCGAACTTGGCCATAGCAAAAATAATAGTTCGACTAGCAGAATTAATCTCAAACATTCTTCCGTGTTACCAATTATCATGAGTAAAGTTCCAAGATTGTTTTTAATGTACGCATTATCATCAATTGGTAAGACTCATGAAATATTGAAGAAATTACATAAGGATTTGGAAGAATCAAACAAGTTATTCAGTCCAATGAAAGAAGCATTAAACAGATGTTTTACCATTTGCAACAATTCTCCATTGACATTGAATGTATTTGAGAATTATTTAAGAGAATGTGATACTGTTATAAGCAAGGAATTAAACAGTAAATTAGCATCAAAGGATCGGACATACGGTTTAAAATTAGAACAAACCATGGTTTGCAAAGGTGAAATCCCTGAAGAAATGATTCCAATTGCAAGAGCACTTATTGATAGACATAGTGTTAGTATTAATCGTGATATGAAACTTTCCGAATTATACTTCTACGATGTGGACTGGCTTCAAGTTGGAATCAATAAACCTGAAGTGTCTGTGAATCCAGTAGACTTCTATACTGTCAAGAAGAAACCAGTTGTTCCAAGATTAATTTTTTCACAAGATTATTGTGTTGATGCATTGAGAAAGATTGTTATTTCTGCTAAATTACCTCTTGAGTCAGAAGAACCAAGAACCAAAAAAATCCGTAAGTGTACCAGATGTCGTTCTGTATCATTAGTATCTGATCCTCATGTCTTTGATGATACTCATGCTGTTGGATTATGGACAATGGTTTTCCAAAGAACCTGTATTTGTGGAAACTCGTGGGTTAATTTATGAATAAAATAAATTGGCCCCAGTAATGTAATATATAATTATTAAATGTGGACTATAGTATAACTTTATAGTAAATATAAGGATTTGTGGACTTTAAACAATTATTACTCTACATCAATACTTGATAGTTGTATTACGTGGTATTAAAAAGTGGATATGTAAAAGATTGACTGTTCATGATAAATTTACTCCATATCTGCTTAGAGATACTTCAATAGTCATGAATTTTTTTTGTATCAATTGTTTTTATTATTTAAAACTTGTTTTGAGTTGGTTTGGATTCATTGTATCCAAAAATGCTATTAAATTGTTTTTTTAGAGAGACTTGAAAAAAAATCAAGTACTCTTGTCTCTGTCATCATCTTCGGGACCTAATCTCTCCATTTCTTTGATTTCTGCCTCTCTGACATCAACCTTGACTTGTTCATCAGTTTCTGCACTCTTAGCAGCAGCAGCTTCCTTCTTCTTTTTATTATATAACCATTTCATAGCAAAAGGCATAGCTGAATTGGTAACCACAATCCAGGCCACCAAGACACCAATATTAAGGCCGACTTTACCCTTCCATGAATTGAAATACGCTACATGGAACAAACCATAAGCGTTTCTGACTGGAATACCATGACCATATCTGTAAAAGTTAGGACACAATTCCATTGGGTTGACTGTTGGAGAAACATTAAGAACTGCAACTAAAAGCAATACGAAACCCATAAGTGGAGCTTTGAAACTGGCAACAAGAAGCACCAATATTTCAATAAAACTACCCAATGAAGACATAAGAAGGAAACCAAAGAACCAAAGTACCAAAAAACCCAGGTATCCGAAAGTTACATTGAATTTCATACCAAAGGCCAAATTTAAAAGCACGAAAGCCAATGATAACATCATATAAGCAAATTGAGCAGCTAAAAGCTTGACAGCCACGAATTTCAATCCATGAAGTTTGGTAGCGATATAAGTTTGGATTTCAACAGTAAAGATGAAAACGAAGAATGTGAACATGACCAAATAAATCATTCCGATTTGCAAAGGAGCTTGAACAATTTGGTTGGTGATAGGAATTAAATCATGAGTGACAAATGTAGGAGAAGTGGTAACTAAACCAGGAGCATTCTTCAATACATTCAATTGTTGAGTGGAATTGACGGTCTTAAGAATATTGGTAATAAGAGGACTCTTGGGTACAAATGATTTGAATGCAGTGACAATATTGTGAGTGACGGAATAGATATAATTATTGACTGCGTTATAGTCTCTACCAGTTTCGTAGACCAATTCTAACATTGAACTAGGATTGAAAGTAGTTGATTCGGATTGTAATGCTTGGAACCATTGAAGAGTAGCGTTAGGTTTGACATAGAAGGCAGCCCAGTACTTTTGATGGTGGATTTGACGGTACACTTCTTCAGTGACGGTATTGTTATGCTTCAGGGCAAGATCTTCAATTCTGGAAGCGTTCCAGAAATCGTAATTACCCAATGTTTGTACTATTGGTACTTGCGTAAAGAAAGCTTCTACCACGGGGCCCAATATAGCTGGTAGTTCTCCGACTTCCGAGTCGGCGATAATCACGGCAAAATTCAAGTTGACGTAACGAGTTTGTCTCTTATAGAAAACACCCCAATAAATGGAAAGGGCAACCGTAAGTCCAATGGCTAACCAGAAGTAATTTTCAGCAAAGGTCCAGAATACATGCATTCTTTGGGCATGGAATTCACTATCCCAAAACCCAAACTTCCGGGTCACACTTTGGATGGTAGTGACTATAGTACTTTTTCTTCTTGATAAAGGTTCACCATCATTATTTTGTTGTAAAGCCGCCTGACCAGCATCAACTTTAGCACTATCTATATTACCAGGGAATGGTTGTGGAGCTTCTTCAATATCGGTTCTCTTTGTATCGGAACGACTCAAGGTCTGAGCCATCATTTCATGACCAAACAAATCCTGGTTTTCATCTTCAGGAATAGGAAACTTACCTCTATCATCTTCTTTACCCAGAAAGAAGGCCGAAGCAGCGGTTGAAGCTCTTCTTAAGAAAGACGGCTGAACATTGTCTTGATCTAATTGCACAGCCGCATGTTCCGGATTGTAGCTTTCCACCTCATTAGAGGATAACGACGTTATGGAGTCTGACATGACTCAAGAAAAAAAATCCACTATTAGGTTGGTAAAGTAAAATCGACTTGGTTAATTGTAGATAATTATTATTTTTTTTTTTTGGTTCGGTCCAACCTTTGGATTTACAGATTTGTGCTCCGGTATATGTGCCTGGATAAATTGGGGTTTTGTGATGCTCAGATAAACTTTGTAATTATATGGACAATTGCGAAAGGACATTATTCACCGCAGATCTCCATTACCTAAATGGAACATAAAGATAATATTAGTTTGGGGGGTTAAACGGTGAAATACAACAAATACAGGAAATACAGGGAAATACAGGGAAATAAAGGAAATTCCATTACACTAACTTAAATGTGCCCCTACGTAATTTTTTTCCCTCCCTCTCTTTTAGTTGAGGCAGTGGAGGGGTAAAAAGATTCCATTGGTCAGTTCTAGATTTACACTAAATGCACTGTAGATAGGATTGACGTTTCAGTGATCCTATATACATTATATTGTTTTATTTTGTCTCTGTATATACATTCTTTTTTTCGCAGTAGTTATATATCTACAAATCTAGATCCTGTACTTCCTTTACGAACCAACCCAACACCTTTTCTCACCTTTATTACCCTTTTAACGCTTTACGCTTTACGCATACAATAATTCCGGATGGCCCGGTCACTTTATAGTAACGTGGACCCGTTGGCCGAAGAACCCGCTGGTGATAATGGGGGTTTTTCTAATGAGAACGCACCTCAAAGCCTTGAACTTCATCCTGACCGCCAAAACTCCGAAATTGAGCCTCCAATTGGTAAGAATGTAACCACGGCTAATATCAATAATAATACGGCTGGTGAAATAGAGCCAACCGATCCTAAAGCTCAAACTGTTACAACTGGTCCAACTGATCAACCAGATCCTTCAAATCCTTCAGACGCTGCTGCTAATCCAGAAATGAAGAAGATCAACTGGAAAGAAGTCGGTTCTGTGACCGGTAAGCTTATCCAATCTTATCTTAAGGTCTTCACCTTGTTTTTAGCAGTGCTATCGATCTACTGGGGGTCTATTTACCGTCGTGAAACCAGATTCAAGAACCTTAAAATGTTGGTGGTCACCGAAGATGCTTCGTTTGGTGTCAACGGAACTACCATTGAACCATTGCTTGGTGATGAACTTACCGATATGTTATTGAAAAACGAAAGTGTCCAACTTTTAGCTGGATGGCGTGTTGTTCCAGCCAGAGAGTTCCGTCTTCTTGCAGAGTCTCATAATAATACCGTATCAGAAGAGATTATGCGTCAAGTTAATCATCAAAAGTACTGGGTAGGAATTCATGTATCTCCAAACTCTACCAGATCAATTTACGAAAGTATGGCTTCTGCCAATTATACCCTTGCAGCCTCTGGTGGGTTTGCACAACTTATTCAAGTCTACTATGAATCAGGACGTCATTTTTCAGCCTTGAACCAGTATATCACCAAAAATATTGCACTTGCAGAAGCTGTGTGGTTGGGTTATTATGCCACTTCTAAAGTTTTTAATCCTCTTATTCAGGAACATTTAAATGATGATCAAAGAACCAAACTTTTGGCAAACAATAATACCTTATCAATTCTCAGTAATCCTCCAAGATTTCAAATGGTTGATATGCGTCCACCATCAAACTCTGGTGTCTTAGGTCCTTCAGAATTAGGTTTGGTGTATCTTATGATTTTCTCATTCCATCAATTTAACTTTTCTTATGAAATCTATGCTTCTATGAGAAAAGTCCTTAAATTTAGACAGTTTATTTTCTGGAGAGCTTTATCTGGTCAAGTCAATTGTCTTTTACTTTCATTGGTCTATTGTTTGGTCACTATTGCTTATCAAATTCCTGTTAATACTACATTTGGTCGTGCTGGTTTCATGGTATTCTGGATGTTTATCTACTTATATACTTCTGCTTCAGCAGCTATCAGTGAATTGGTAGCCAGTATGATTTTCGCCATAGATAAAAAGGTTTTGTTGGCACCATGGATGGTTTTCAATGTGGTTATCAATGTTGCAACCACATTTGCTCCATTTGAATTATCTCCAAAATTCTACAGATTTGGCTATGCACTTCCTATGTTCAATGCTTATGAAGCCTTAAAAGTGGTATTTTTCGATACTTGGAAAGGTCATTTGGGTAGAAATTTGGGTGTTTTAGTTACTTGGTCTGTTGTCTGTAACGTACTCCTGGGTCTTTGTAATACTTGGTATGGTAAGAGATCTAAGAAGGCTAAGGAAAAGAAAGAAGCTATGGAAGCTCAAGAAAAAGCACAACAAGCCAAATTGGTGCAAGAAAAAGATGTAAGTGTAACTGACACCCAAACCCATGAGCTTAATGATTCCCAAGATTCCCTGGATGTCAAGGACTCCCGTTAACTATAAATCAGCATTGAAGTCTAGTACTTTATCATAGCATTTTTCCAAAATCGAAACCCAAAACAGTGGACGGTTCAAAACAATACCTAATCGAATATTATAAAGCAATGCAATTTACTGCTTTCTGATTAGTCTATATAATATCTTAATACCTTGGTAATAAACCAATTTTTTCATGTATAAATTATCTTGTAGTTTCATACCTTTATTAAAAGCAATATCCTTCTATATAAATCCTTGGGTCATACCAATTATAACCTTTCAAAAAGCAAGACAAAGACCTGTAATGATTTATGGTTAAATTATCATGCAGTCTCGTCCATTATATCCACCTTAGGAGCAACTTTTCTGACATTTCTTCCATACTTCATCAAGTTTAATGTATCTACTAATTTTTCTCTCCAAAACTCCAATCCTTCAGTACCATCTTCCTTGACTAGATTCTCTAATGTTTCTACCTTTAATCTCCAAACATCATCATTAATGATATTCAGACCAGTCTCGTCAATAAGAATAGAAGTGACAATGTTAGGTAAGGTGTTGAACAAATAAGTCTTCGAGTGTGAGAAGTGGGAGAATTCAAGCAAGATTTTAAAGAGCTTATCATTGGATAATCTGGTCAAAGTTGCGTTTTCAAAGTAGGCCGAAGTCAACCTAGAGAACAATTGAGGAGACCTTATGAAATTAAGTAAGATACTGAAATATTTATCATTATTCAATAATGACAATTCTCCAAGAACATCTTCATAAATGGAATCATTGACCTTTAAAATCACTTCAGGGTTCACTGAAGTCAATAATTTAATATCAAGTTCATCGTATTCATAGATTTTAATCAAATTATATGCCTTGAAAATTTCTGATTTACTAAAGAGTTGAACTGAGAATTCAGGTTCAGAGTATGATAATTGTGCAAACACAGAAATTATTTCTGACTTGGTAAAGTCTTCAGCAGCTTCTGATTTGTATAATTTGGTGAGTTCAACAAGAGTAGGTTGGATGTCTTCAAATACTTTCTTGAGATCATTTCTTTGAATTTCTTTCAACACGTTCAAGTAGAACAGAGCAATAAGGACTGAAAATAAAGGATCATCATCACTGAACTTGGCCAATTCTTCAATTGAGAAGTTGTAAAGTTGAGGGTTCAAGCCTGGAACATGGGGCAATAAAATCAATAAATAGTCGAGTAATCTGGCCAACAATGTTGTGTCCAGGTCCTTGAATCTGATCTCATTATAGAGCAAGTCGAAGTCCGGTTCTGCCAATATGGCACGAAGTGGAGTATCATCCAACAGGATCACCAGGATCAAAGACTCGATTTTGCTGACAATAGTGAGGGCCAAAGATTTATTGGTCAAGTAGTGTTTGATCAACAGATAAAGCAAGTTATTTTTTATCAAGAATTGACTGGTTTCCGATTCATGGTACTTGAGCAAGATGATTTCAAGTGATAAATGGGCCACTTCCACGTTGTTGGGAGAGTTAATACTATCAAGAATGAATTGTTCAGGGTAATAGGTCAAGACCTGAGTGAAAGTGAGATAGGAAAGGATTCTTTGGAGGAGCTGGAAGAGCAAATGGCCGGGATCCCGCTCGGAGTAGTCTTCGGTGTATAGTAACTGGTTGATCACCGGAAGAAAGGATGATAAGAACTCAGGGGTGACTGTAGAAGGGCCAATGGATGGAATATACGAGTCTATGAGGTTGGCATTGATGGAAGACGACGAGGTCAATGAGTCCTGGAGACTCTTTAATACTTGTTGGTCCATACTTAGCTTAATTTGTAACTTTGTAGATTCTGATCCAGTACCAATGATGGATGGTTTAGATAGCCACGTACTCGGTTGGTTGGGCTAATTGGTAAGGTTGGTGATCGATTGGGTTCGGCGGTTAGTGTGGATCCGCTGGCGATTGATGAGTTAACTTGGTGAAGCTGGCGCTGACTAATCCAACGGGGGTGGTGTAGTTTTGGTTGTATGTATCGAAATGATAGGATCAGTGATGAGTGGCGATAATGCGCGAATCTGGGGATGTGACAGTGTGAAGGACCAGGACGTTTGGTGAGAGTCACAGTTGGGTTGGATTAGTGTGCAGTAGGACCAAGTGGGGATATAGAGGACTGAGGTAAAGGGGCACGGTTAGAGACGGCTTGGACGCGGTACTGGGGCTTTCCTTCACTAAATAAGAGTGGGGGCTCGGGCCAGGGTGGTGCCCTGGGCTGTTCTGTTCATGGTTCAGTTCTGGTCTTATCTATTGAGCACTGTACAGTAAAAATCTAGTTTTAGAGCCAAATCTCTACACACATATTTAATCTGATTGTTCTCGTATTATGATAAGACAGTATCAATCCTAAGATACTGGGGTTTTAGCTATCCAGCCAATTGGAAGAGCTACTGTCTGGACTGATCCACCAATATCCATATATAGTACTATAGTATAATATAATATACTAGTACTATAATATTATACTGGTGGTATAATGTAAATAGGTGGGTCTCATTTTTCCATATATCCGTGTCTCTATGTCTCTATGTCGCTATTTATATTTCTAGAGGTTAGTAAGGAAACTTTCCAGCTTAGTAATTGTCGTATTAATTATAGCTGGTAAGCCTCGTTCACCAGTGACAGATGTGATGTATGTGGTGTGAATCCCAACTTTATGTTTCGTTCATTTAAGGTTTGCCTGCGCCACCACCAATCTGTCCATTATCCTATTGTTCAAAGAAGGTGATAATTTTTCAGATTTTTCAAAAATATCATAATTTACACTAATAGACTAAAAGACTAATAGACTATTTGGTTCAATCCCCTCTTCAACAACTTTGGATCTTAAGCACTTGATTCGTGAATATAACGTACGATTTTTTTAACCTAAATCATAGTTGTTGGGCTTGACCACTCCACTAATAATTCTATACTCTAAATCTTGGATGTTTTTTCATGTCATTCTCTGACATTCTCTAGATATGTACTGTACTGTGAAGAACATCCTACAGTTGGCTTTGATGCCAAAATAGCCTGTTCTGCGTCTTTCGCTGGTTAGTGGGCCCATTTATTGGACATTCGATGCTTGTGACACCGTAGAAAAAATCTCTATACTTTCTTTAGTCGTACTCGATGCTTGGTTGATCCTCAAATGATGTTTTTCTTGTTAAACCAATCGGCTGCAAAATAAGTCTAATTCTCATTCTCATTCTCATTCTCAGTCTCAGTTTCATTCTAAGACCCCATCAAAATACACTTGTAGATAATTACCACTAAACCACCGTTTATTCCCGATTCCGCCCCAATCACGGTCTTTGTTTTGGTTCTGTTCTCCTCTTTAATGGTCTCCTCTTACAAGTGTACCTGAGTTACGCATATCTCCACTTTACTTGTTACAAACCCATCGCTCACTCGCTCGCTCGTTTCTTGTCATACATTTGGTTGTCAGGGAGATCAAGCTCATGATTCATATCTTGTCTACGATACCAATAGGCTACCTATTGTCCCTAGTCTACAACCTATTGTAATCTCTAACAAGGATGTTTCGATATGGTTAGGCTAGAACTACGCATATATTGAAGGCAACAAGGAGTACATTCACAGGAATTCTACGACAACCGTTTCACTTGATTCAAACACAATCCCCCCGTAAAATACCCAACCCACATCCACATCTACATCCACGTCCAGTGGCCCTGTCCTTGTCCTGTGGTGTTCAACCCAACTGACAATCAAAATATCAGAAAAACTGCCGTACTTCATTGCCTGCCAACAGATAAACACGGTGACATCGTAAGGCATCGTTCACTTGATTTTTTTTGGCGTCTGTGGGTTTGATTTTTTTTTTTTTTTTTTTTCAACCTTTGATATATTTGATTCTCATGTGAAGCCGAAACAGAGAGGTTAATATATTCACCAAATTTTTGGATGTAGTCCTAAAACAGCAATTGTCTTTGCCTCCTGTCTCCCACATAATCACAAGACATCACCAAAAACATCATTAGACTCGTCGGTCGGTTGTTGTAATTGTTTATAGGGTTTATGATATTTTTAGTGATATTTCCTATTGACCGTGTCGGTTTTAACCTTTTACTAAAAGTCTAGTTGTCAAGGCCTATATCGCCTTGAAGTTTTTGTTATTTTACAATAATATGGGGGGATTTTATGGTAGACCAGGGCAGCTACTCTGCACAGCCGTTCGGTCTCCTCTACCTAATTGGTAATTGGTAGGGTGGAAACCCGCCAAAATTGTCTCTTAAGTCCTTTAACTATATGGGCACTACAGTACTTTTTTTTTAATATAACCATCACCACCTTTTTGTCCAGCAAGTGTTGAACAACTCATTAATCCATGTGAGCAACCGCCTATGTGTGGTGGGATAACCCCCAGAATCGCCATTCTTTGCTTAGGCACTAGACGCGTCGCTCCGCCATCTAGGGTCTTGGGCGGTTGCGAACATAAGCTGAAGTTTTAGACTGCCGTGTTTCCGTCGTACTAGTACATTACCCATTAAGCATTGAGTATCTACTGGTAATAATAGGTCAATGGGGTGGGTTGTTTCAGTGGAATAGCGGATGTACCTGATCCAGTTACACCATTTATCAAAATCCACCCCCACTCTCTACCCCCCAAAAACCAAATAGCTACAAAACCAGAATAATCAAGTACAAAACCAAATAAAATAGAATTTAGAGCGGAGACACAGACTGACTGTGAAAGATGCTTTTTAAATGAAGATGGAAGAAAATTCTATGAATTCAAAATGT